>JACATO010000675.1:1180000-1230284 GCA_018389105.1 Nautilus pompilius
GGGACAGCCGTGTGAAGCTTGACAGCAGCGGCTCAGCTCCTCCAACTTGGTAATTTACCAACTGTATCGCTTGCTGGCTGCCTCGTACATCAGCGGAAGCCCAGATTAATTTTTCTAAAGAGCTTCCCCCCACCCTTGCTGGCTATTCTAAGCAGAACTCCGTGCTAAGCATGAGAAAGGTAGGAATAGGTGGTGGCTGTGGAAGTTTGAGAAATCCCGGCGTGGCTATGACAATTTCTGGCGACTGAGTATAGAAACTCGAGGAAGGATGGGGTCGGGCCGAGCCTTTTTGCTCCGCCTAGTGGTTTAAATACAATCGATTTACATCAACCATCCCCTGGTCTGTTAACTCGTAGATGCTATGTACACTGCGGTGTTTTCTGTTTCCGCTAACGATCCGGAATGTTCATCAAAGGACCAAGATCGGAGAATAATTAAGAATTTCATTAGGTTCACGTTTATTCCCTCTCTCCCCCCACCACCATCTCCATCACCACACTGCGCGTCTGGTGATTTGCATGCATTTTCATGAATTTGCACTGTGTCCGACCCGTCATCCTTGTCTTCGAAGTCAGTGGAGTTAGGAGTGCACAACTAACGGCCGAGTGAGGGTGCAGGGGAGAGAGAGAGAGAGGGAGAGAGAGAGAGAGAGAGAGAGTGTGTGTGTGGGAGAGAGGGGGAGAGAGAGAGACAGACGAAGAGAGAGAACTCATAACTCGACAACTGATGTTGGTGATCCGTGCTGGAGACTGACGGGTGGGCAAACTGTGGTTAGTAGTTCCCGCGGTGAGGGCAGGAATGGCTACCAGCCCTATAGCCAGTGACTTGGAGGACGGTACGGTAAAAATCATCGAGAAGCCCAAAGCGGAACCGGAGCGTGAGACATGGGGGAAAAAAATTGACTTCCTTCTATCTGTCATTGGATTCGCTGTTGACTTGGGTAACGTTTGGCGTTTTCCGTACATCTGCTACAGAAATGGAGGAGGTGAGTATACGATATCTGCTTACAATAACAATAATAATAACAACAACAACAACAACAACAACAACAACAACAATAATAATAATAATAATAATAATAATAATAATAATAATAATAATAATAATAATAATAATATAATAATAATAATAATAATAATAATAATAGCGTTAAGAATGTCTAAAACAAAAACCTAACTTTTATTTCTAATTCTCTAATTTCCCTTCACCAGAATTACAGAAGAGTAGTGCGAGTTGACTGTACATGAGGGTCCATTTACTTTTGTTTATTCGGAAGGGGTTAATTGCAGCCGTTTTCTCATAGTAGAACAACAACAACAACAACAACAACAACAACACTGTACCGTCTAGGTGCAGGCTGGACCAAGCAGAACCACGGGGTCCCCGCCCGAGAGAGAAAACGACCAAAGAGCGCCGGGCCGGCATGTTTAGCTCTTAGACAGAAATTCGCCGGACAGCGGCTGCCATGGACGGGAGATCTGTTGACAAATGCTGCAGCGTAAGAACTTCCACGAAATATGAAGCAAACAACGAAGTAGTTTGAAATAGCACCCACAGCCCATCCCCGAGTAGTTAATCCACACACATCTAACACACGAGTAGCCGTCGTGACGTGATTTTATAGAGAGACCAGGTGTGGTGTTTGGTCGGTCAGGTAATTCTTCTAAACCGGAATTTTGGCCAAAAAAAAACATAATAAGGGACTAGAAAAGACGGGCAGTCGTAAAACTTCTCTTCTGTACTCGGAATCCACCCTTTCATTTCCGTGTTTTCAGCAGGCTGTCTAAGCGTGCGCCCTCTAACGGTCAAAGACTAAGGTTACAACAAATAGTCTAATATTAGGAAAGATGGAGCAAATAAACAGTAGTTAAAAGAGGCTGTCAGTGTAGTAGAAGAGTCTCGGTGGGGCTTATAAATTCTGGCATCCGGAGACTAAACGTGGCGATGTTGGATGAATCTATCGAGATGGGTAAGATAATTAAAGTGCACAAGTTTGGCAGAAGAGTAGGAGGACATTTTTATCAGGTGCCAGAAGATATTTCGCTATTTGGCTACCTACACAGGTGCGGTCAGACTCGGCCCTGCTGACGTTTAGCTGTACAGGCTGCCGCTCCCAACGACTGATTGAAGCTAGCTGTTTGTTTTGAACGTTCACTGCCTAAAACAGCACCAAGTTTGTTCGATGTGTGTGTGGGGGGGGGTGAACAGGTGAAAAGGTTTTTTCCATGGTGGACTGATGCTAGTTTGTTTCTCTCTAGATTGAAAACCCCCCCCCAGCTTTCCGCTATGTCAGCCACCAGAGCCCGAAGTTCCGCTTTTCCTCTTTTGTCGCGTCGTCGTTAAAGTGTTAATTACTTGTTTTTAACGCGGTGGGGTGTGTGTGTGTGTGTGTGTGTGTGTGTGCTGGTTTTCCTTTGCGGGGATAACTAGTCGAGATGGAATCTCGGAAGACAGTAGAGAGGTCTGCATCTCTAACTAAGAAAACAAAACTGACTTTTACATAGGCTTTTCAATGAAACTAGCCAGACTTCCCGCTATTCAGGTGAGAGGCATCATCTAATCCAAAGACGTGGCAGTACTTCCCCGGGCTTACGGAACTCGGTCGAAGTTATACACGGTGTTGGTTCGCACAAAAGGGGGCGATCAACATTTATACTGCCTGCATTAACAACGAACACCCGATCGCACTAACTCCCATAAGGATGAGAGAGGGGCGCAGGGCTGGTATCTACTGCACAGTAAATGCTGGCGTATTCTCGGAAGATCCAGATGTAACCGAAAGGTATCACTGGTGAACTTACTGACAGAAAGTTAGCAGAGTAAAAAAATCAAATTCTACGAAAGAAATAATAATAATAATAAAGTAAAAAAAAACCGAATCTGTTGGTAAACGTTCCAGTTGACTAACTACAATATATTCTGCCATTATTATTATTATTATTATTATTATTATTATTAGTAGTAGTAGTGTAGTAGTAGTAGTAGTAGTAGTAGTAGTAGTAGTGTAGTAGTAGTAGTTTTTTTGTTTAACTTGCTTAAGAAAGAGAAAAATTTCATAGAAACTTATTCATTTTATTTTGATAATTTATTATAGAGTTGAAATGACGTTTCGAGTAAGAACTAGCTTCGTGTGTGTTAATATGACCCCCGGCCTGTGGCTACACCAGTGGACTGACTGCCAGAGTCGAGAGCCCTGAGTTCGAATCACCACAAGGCCGTCTCGGTCTGGTTATCTTCCTGGCATGGCTCCTTCACCAGGCAGCTGTGTTGGTAACCTGCAAGATCTGCAGTTTGCTCCCACATCTAAAAGGTGAAGGGTTCTAGTAGGGACCTCGTGCGGTGGGAAAACGTCTGCACCCTGTTCGTTCTCCGCTTGGTTTAGGGAACTAACTGACACCGGAATTTTTCATCTGGTGGAAGTTGCCTCTTGTGGGCCTTTCGTCGGTTCGAAAAAGAGTACATTCCACACAAACGATATTCAGTCCTTTTAATGGCTGGTTTAAGTTTATTCCGGATGATTTTACCGAGAGTGGTATGGTAAATTTCTGCTACCAGAGTTTGGGCTTCAGGGTTCTTATATCTCTACTTCTCTTTCCTCTCCCGCCGGTCCCAGTATTGTTTTCTATCTGATTTCTCCCCGTCTTACCGAGCACGGCAGGGCGTGTCAGTCGGTCCGTCTGCGCGAGCCGCTTAAGACTTTAACGAAACACCAGAAAGTAAACAATAAAAAGGGGAGAGGACGGGCCGAGAAGCCTACCGAATGTATTTACCTGATCTGCGTCATCCATCCTAAAAGCGGGGGATGCGGAATAGCCTGGGAGAGGATTTTCGTAGAGACCCTGTGAGCTGTTCTTCACGGGCGATCGTTTACTTACGTAGGACAAAGTCTCTTTGATTCACAGAAAGTAGAAGGTTAGTTCGGGGTGAATATAAATAATAATAATAATAATAAATAATACTAATTTAAATTTACAAAATAGGTATTATTAGAAAGAGGGTTTTTGATAAAGTAAAATTGCTTGACTTTTCTGCTGACGAGGTTTCCACGCCGAGCCCTCCCTAATTACATGTATTGCTTTGCTTTGCTCGCCTGGTACATAACTGAGCTGATAAACGAAGAACTGGGCCATGAAATCGTCATTTTTTTTTTTTTTTTAAAAAAAATAAACCTGAAGTTTGACATTCGTTTGCTTCGCCATCAGAGGTTTTTGTTGTTGTTGTTTTGGTACGCACGTGGCAAAGATGAGTTTTATTTTAGGAGATGGTAAAAACTCCAGTAACGTCTTCTGCGGTCGGTCTCCTCATGGGGTACTGGAGCCCCCCAGCCGGACCATCCCTTAAGTCATTCATACCTTGAATGTGCTGCGCGGTCCTTGAGTCCTGAAAGAAAAAAGGGTGTTAAATATTTTCTTTCTTTCTTTTTTTTTTTCAAATTCCAGTAGATATCCATAAGAATGGTCCAAGATTTCTACGATTTAAAATACAACGAGCTATTAAAATACCAGACTTAACTTAGTCTGGCGTACAGACGTTTAGGAGGAAACGGATGACAGGTTTACAAAGGAATCGGGGGAGGGTTAACAAATAGAGCCCGCAGTTCTCTAGGCTCACCGCAGTTACTGGTAATAGAGGTCATAAATACAAACTTGCTAAAGCGTCGGCACGCTTTGGTGTCGTAAACCAACGGTTTGCGGTAAAAGTAACGGCATGGATTAACTAGCAGCGATCGTTGCTGGCAGTAAGCAAAACTGCGATAGCCACCCGGAAGTGGAAGCAGCTTCCTGTTGCGAAAAACCGACAATAAGAGCAGTGGGTTGAGGGGGTGGTTTTTTTTTTTGTTTGTTTTTGTTGGATTTAACCTTTCAGAGGTCCCTGGTGACCAGCGTATGCCCAGCACGAACGTGTCACGTGAGTTATCCGCCATAACCATTTCGCGAACGTCCATTCAGCGGACGAGAAGACTCGCGTTCCTCCATAACGTGACGCGCCCGAAACTGCGTCATAAAAGACTGTTTAAGAACAGGGATTTGTTAAAGAGAAAATCCATTTATTAACCCCCCCCCACACACACACACAGCGAATGGCGGCAGTGAAAAACAATAAAAACAAAAACACATGGCGTTGCTGCAAACGACACGGTAGTGATGACGTCACATCTTTCGGACATTTTCAAAGTCTTATCCACCCGCCGCTTTCATCCTCTGAAGATGAAAACCCAAACCGTTTGTTTATCAATGGTTGCTCTTTGTAGAAAAGAAACCACTTTCTGAGCTAGCTTAGGAGCCGTAGATCTACTCGACAGAGTAAACTTCCCGACAAATATTATCGCCAGGGATGTAGTCTGTAAAAGGAGCGCAGCCACGTGATCTTCCACTTTATCATCATCAGCCCTTTAAACGGAGAGCAAAGGAACGCGAAGAGGAAACTGCTGAACTTCTACCCTTCTTTAAAGCGCGTGGATTGCTGACAGGCGCCGTCTTGATTTCTGGCGCTCAGCCAAAAAGTAATTAATTAATTGGTGAACGCAAACTTTAAAGGAGTCATCAAGTGAAACCAAAATCGAGCTATTTTTAAACTGGGAGAAAATAACATTGAGGATGATCGTTCTTCGGTTCGTTTATTAGATTTAGTAATTCGTAAACAAATATGATAATAATAATATTTAAATTGACATGAAACACCGTAAGTTGCTAGTAAAAGCTGAGACGAGCTGAAATTATATCTTAGAGTAGTAAGTAAAATGTATCTCAATGTGCAGTACTCTCCTCGAAAGCTCAGCTTTAGTCGTCTTTTAAATTCTCGTTTAAAATATGAAAATCCATTATCAACATTCAAAATATTTTTCCACATTTAACAACAGTATTGCTACTGCTGATGATGATAATCTTTGCCATCATCATCATCTGCCAGCAGATGTCTTTTTCTTCCGACGCTTCCACTGGGATTCGGTCCAGACTAAAACAGTCCCGGCCAGGAAAGTCCTGCTGCTGATACCGTCCAATTTTCAGATGTAACTTTGGGCGAAGTTCGATTTACGCGATTGTGCCTCTCCGTCAGCTACGAACGTACGGATCCTAAAACTAGGGACCCGTTTTTTTTTTTTTTATGGGGTTGTGCCGGCAGTCCAGCGCAGCCCCGGCCACACCCGCTAAGATCGTTCAGACCCTGCGCCAAATTTCTAACACGAGCTCTCGTTTTCTTCCAGGTGCCTTTCTCATCCCTTACATCATCATGCTTATATTCGGCGGTCTCCCGCTATTTTACATGGAACTGGCGCTGGGCCAGTACCAGCGATGTGGGTGTTTTACCGTCTGGAAGAGAATCTGTCCAATGTTCAAAGGTAAGAGTGAGAACCCTATTTGCTGAGCCGGAGACCCCCCGCTCTTTCCCTCGCTTTTAATTCGAACGCGCAGCGATTTTTAACTTCACCTGTTGCGAGTCCAGAGGAGCTTGCATGATTTTAGAAGGACTTCCGGGTGATAAGAAAAACCGAAGGTTCATTTTACTTATCCATTTCCTTTCGTTAGGCCGATCCGTCCCTGTTCTGTGTTGACAGGTATCGTCCACGCTGCCAATAATAGGCCGATCTGTCCCCGTTCTGTGTTGACAGGTATCGCCCACGCTGCCAATACTAGGCCGATCTGTCCCCGTTCTGTGTTGACAGGTATCGCCCACGCTGCCAATACTAGGCCGATCTGTCCCCGTTCTGTGTTGACAGGTATCGCCCACGCTGCCAATACTAGGCCGATCTGTCCCCGTTCTGTGTTGACAGGTATCATCCACGCTGCCAATACTAAGCCGATCTGTCCCCGTTCTGTGTTGACAGGTATCATCCACGCTGCCAATACTAAGCCGATCTGTCCCCGTTCTGTGTTGACAGGTATCGTCCACGCTGCCAATACTAGGCCGATCTGTCCCCGTTCTGTGTTGACAGGTATCGCCCACGCTGCCAATACTAGGCCGATCTGTCCCCGTTCTGTGTTGACAGGTATCGCCCACGCTGCCAATACTAAGCCGATCTGTCCCCGTTCTGTGTTGACAGGTATCGCCCACGCTGCCAATACTAAGCCGATCTGTCCCCGTTCTGTGTTGACAGGTATCATCCACGCTGCCAATACTAGGCCGATCTGTCCCCGTTCTGTGTTGACAGGTATCGCCCACGCTGCCAATACTAAGCCGATCTGTCCCCGTTCTGTGTTGACAGGTATCGCCCACGCTGCCAATACTAAGCCGATCTGTCCCCGTTCTGTGTTGACAGGTATCATCCACGCTGCCAATACTAGGCCGATCCGTCCCTGTTCTGTGTTGACAGGTATCATCCACGCTGCCAATACTAGGCCGATCTGTCCCCGTTCTGTGTTGACAGGTATCGTCCACGCTGCCAATACTAGGCCGATCTGTCCCCGTTCTGTGTTGACAGGTATCGCCCACGCTGCCAATACTAAGCCGATCTGTCCCCGTTCTGTGTTGACAGGTATCGCCCACGCTGCCAATACTAAGCCGATCTGTCCCCGTTCTGTGTTGACAGGTATCGTCCACGCTGCCAATAATCCAAAATATCCAAAAGTTGTAAAACGCCACACGTGACAAAGCCTCTCCGATCTGCCTCGAGCCCCTGCTGTAGCGACCTTCACCTTATTTTCTACCTCATCCGGGCAGCAAATATACGGTGATTTCCATCGTTACCACAGGAAAAGAAAATGAAAAAAAAAAACACGGCCGGGAGGTCGGTTAGTCCGGTAAGTGAAAGAACGGCAAACGCCATTAATTATGCAACCCTGTGTTAAATAACGACAGACCTCGTTCGTAGATGGCGTGGCTGCGGCTCAGCGCGATGCTTCCGACCCTCCGTTGCTGATGGTAAGGCGATGGCTGTAACGAGCTGAAAGGTGGTCTAAGGGTCCTCGCGTTGAAGATAATAGGCCCAGAATAACCGGCGGAGGTTGAAGAGAGAGAGAGAGAGAGCCAGCCGTTGCTGCAGGGATGTTTTGTCTCTCGCGATGGCTGATTTGCTGAGATTATTGCGGGTCGAGCGGGTCACCCTGCCCGACGCCAGCAGGAGATTCTATTAAAGCTCCGTGCAGCAGGTTTCGTTCTTCTCGTGGAATGCTAGAGGGAAGAAGAGGCGCCGTGAGAGACGCTTGCGAGATCCGCGAGAGGGCGCTCCTCGAAGGCTCTGCAGCCATGACTGTCATTTCGGAAGTTGCTTTGTCTTTCCTGGTCGGCACCACAACAAAATTGGACAAAAGCAGCTGGGGACATTTTTAGACGGACACCACCTTTCATTCCAAATACTCTCAGTCTAATTACAGTTATTAAATGGTGTAAAAAAAAAATATATATATATATATTAATATCAAACCCATTCAAAACTCTTGATAAGTCTGAGCTCTTCTTGATTACATTTCTTCAAATATTTGTTGGAAATAAACTAGCAAACGCAAGTTTTTAGGTTTATTTTTAACAATTGTAATAGGATATTCTGCAGAACATATTCTACATTCTTTTCAGCATCTTAGTCTGTTATTTTTAAGGACACTGGTAATGCTAGATTGATGACAAATCCTGTATTTAATACTTTGCTAACCATAGCAGCCACTTAGTTCTGTCAGTGGCGAAAACATTGCATTAAATTATTACCGTATTCTTAGGCTTTTCCTGTTTTCTTTTGAAAATGGAATTGGCTTCTTGCACAAAATAACATTTTGTTTTTTATCTATGATTTTCATTGGATAACTTTACTTTTTATTTTTTTAATTTAATCGTAAAGCTAATTATCATTATTGGATATTTTTTATGGTTATGCTTATCACCTTAATGTATAGAGGGTAAAATACACAAGATCTGAGGCCAGGCTCCGGAATGTACCAGCGCGCGCTGCATCCAAGAAAGATAAACCGTTTAGAAAAGTATTTGCTCTTCTCTATCAGTAACAAAGTCGTATTTTTAAAATAAATCACTTACATGGAAGTGTTTAACAATAAATCGGCATCAAAAAAGAACATATCTGTATGATTATCAGTGACAGACGCTTCAGTTACATTCGTAAAATTTTTTCTCGATGAGATTTTTAATGAAGTGTTTTTCTTGGAAGGATTCATCAGCCACCCTAGATAACAGCAGCAAATGGAATCTATAAAAGTAATCACTTCAGTTTACAACTTTGGGTAGTGCGTTATGTGAAATTACAACCATATTCAGATGAACTCCCATCTAATATTAATACAGTTAGGAAGGAGAAAAGAAAACTGCTTAATTTTTAGCAGTAACTTCTTTTCTGAGAGATCTAAAATAGTTCTGACTACCTTTTAATGATGCGTGTATAAACTTAAAAGAAAAGTTATTATTTTTTTTAGAAAAGATGAAAATCAATCTACGAGTGTAAAAAAAAAACTTGTAATATTGAAACTTGATCAGTCTTCAGGTTATTTACGTGCACTTGCTCAGTTTATAAAAAAACGGTGATTTGAAGAAAATTTAACAATTCTCTGAAAAGCCATTTGATGCCGGCAATTCTAAATACAATGGTGTTATTTTTTAAAAAATACACAATCTCTCTCTCTCCTCTCTCTCTCTCTATCTCTCTCTCTCTCTCTCTGTATCCTTACTGACGTCATATCTCTCTATCTCTCTGTCTCTCTATATAGATCGCTTGTCTCTCTCGGTCTATGTACGACGTCATCTCTCTCCTCGCTATCTCTAGATCTGCTATCTAATCTACATCTCTTTCTCTCCATCCACCTCTCTCTCTCTCTCCTCTCTCTGTCTCTCTCTGTCTCTGTACTGACGTAATATCTCTCTCTCTTCTCTCTCTCTCTCTTCTGTCTCTGTCTCTCGACTGAGGTGGATGAGAGAGGGAGAGGGAAGGAAGAAGAAGAGAGAGAGATAGAGAGACTCTCGAGATAGAGCTAGAGAGAGTAGAAGAGAGAGATAGAGCTGCGAGCGTAGCGATGAGATCCTCATCGATCTCTCGACTTACAAATGCCATAGAGCGAGGACAGCTCTCCCTGTTAACGTCTTAGAGGGAATGAAAGGCATGAGAGAGCTTATCGATCTATCTCGTCTCTCTTGTCTCTGTTACTGACGTCATCTCTCTCTCTCTCTCTCTCATTCTCTCTCTTCTCTCTATCTCTCTCTTCTCTCTCTCTCTCTCTCTCTCTCTCTCTCTTCTCTCTGTATTCACATATAATATCTGTCAAGTCCATACCAAGTACTACGTGCAGTAGCTTTGATGTTGGAAATTATCCAGTGTATTCAGGAATTTTGTGAATATTTTAAAATGTTTAAAAAGAAAAAAAATTTACGTCAATTTACCTCTCAAAATCTTACTGAAATATGCCGTTTTTAGTTGTACAAGCCTTTATGCAAATGAGGCCGTGCAGGCAGCAGCCGGGTGTGTTAGCCAACGCCAACTGCTGCAAGACGACGATCTGCTGGCATCGGCGGACGCGTGACGAGTCGGAGCTCTAATCACCTGAACAGAAATGGATCGCGGTTCTACTTCTGTGCTTATGGGCTGTGACAGGCACTGATTAAGATCCCATCCTCCAACTCCGCTGATGTTAATTGGTGCGATAACGTTTAAAATATTCATTGAAACACAAAATGCTGGGATCAAAAGTGATTCGCGTCGGTCACTGAGCCAGGACCGGACGTAATTCCGGCGCTGATCACATGGGCTTATGGCGGCGTAAGCTAATTCTGCCAGGGCTTCCTACCCACCCACCCGCCTCCGGTGTTTGTGTCTTGAGGGCCGTCCGTCTCCGTTCCTCTCTCACTCAGTCGTGAACCTCTTTTTTGTTTCTGTTGCTGGCGACCGGTTCGGTGATGGAGAGGATGAATTCCAAACGTTTATATAGAGTTTGATTTTGTACAGCAAGCAACAACAAGGCAATTTCTTTCGATTATGTTATTTTATATATGTATGTGAACCCCAACTCCGGGTTATTAACACAAAAGCGGATAAGTTTCTTCCAATCCGAACCATACGTGGCAAATTAACAACGACTTTAGAAAAGAGGAATCATAAGTAATAGCGTCAGGGATCAGCGCCATCCTGTAACTTGTACAAGATGGCGGCTTGCGGCTTCAGGGTCCTCCGAAAGATTGGTGATTGGGTCTTTTTTAGTTGGGTGACTGGATAATAATAATAATCATAATAATAATAATAATAATAATAATATACTAATAATAATAATAATAATAATACTAATAATAGTAATAATAATAATAATACTCATTAATAATCGTCGTAGTGTAGTAATAATAATAATAATAATAATAATAATAATAATAGTAGTAGTAGTAGTATTAGTCGTAGTAGTAATAATCAGATATAGTAATAATAACAACAATAATAGTAATATTAATAATAATAATACTAATAATAATAATAATAATAATAATCATAATAATAATACTAATAATATAATAATAATAATAATATAATAATAATACTAATAATAATAATAATAATAATAATAATTAATAAATTTAACTACCGTTTTTTTTTATTATACGTTCTAAAAACTGGTAGAAATTGTCATTTTTGTTGGCAATTTTTTGTCTGCTGATAAAACTCGTTTTTCTTCTGTGTTCGTTCGCTTTTCCTTCTAATTTCGAATATAAATCCTACGTTTAATTCTTGTGGTAACAGAAATTTCCTGCCCACTACAGAGGGGTTTTAGAAATTTTGGCTGCTCGACGGTGCTTCGCTGTTCCTTCAAAAAGGTAGGGGCGCAAAAACTTGAATCAGCAATGCTTACGTGGTCACGATGGTCGTAATGCGTGCTATTGTCAGTCGCAACACAGCATCCGGTCGTGTGAAGAAGAGCATTTTTTCCGACCGTCGGACATCGCTAACCGTCCATACGAATTGCGTAAAATAGAACAATGCTACTTACTCGTGCCTTCGTAACACGCGCCGGCTTCACGCTGTAGTCACTGAGCACGTGCTCTTAAGTCTCCGCTCACAAACTTGAAATTGATGCATTCACGCATGGTTGTGGGGAAAATGCTGGAATAGGAACCAGATAAATGATAATGTAACCATAAAACACCTAGAACCCCTTCTTGATTATTAGACCATCAGTTTTCAACTTTGTCAATTGTAGCCTCTTCCTCGTCACCTAACGTCACAAAAAATATTGTCCACAGCATCATCTGCCTACCAAACAATTAAAATAAGTTTGTGAATGTTGTTTGTTTACGGGAATCTAGAAGCTAAAGAAAATCAGGTAGTAAATTGTCTGTACGGACAATCTCATGTGCTCACCTTGTGCCATCAAGACAGCGGCCGTGCAGTACAGTGTACCAAAGAATCCCGGCCTTCCGGAAGTTATACCGCGCTATTTAATTAATTTTCTATCTCAGTAACTTTTAACGTCAATGACGTAATAAGTAGGTCGTATGTCTTGCGACCTGTTAGGTGATGCTGATGTGTACACCTCTAATTCATTGTCACCGCCAACAGTGTGACATTACTAACGACTATTATTTAAAATAGGTTGATCCAGCTGTTGTTGCAGCATGGCTAGTTCCACACCCAGACAATCCTCGTGGTTGATTTTATTTGTACCTCTAAACTTTAACTTTAATGAAGACACACTGTCTCAAAAACAAATTCAAATTTTTAACATAAAAAATTCTCATCAGTTTGTACATGCCCCTCGTAATTTAGAATCGTTCTCTAAAGCCAAAGGATAGTACAGTAATACCTCGATACACGAAGTAGATTCGTCCCTGGAGTTTTGTTCGTGTATTGAAACTTCGCATGTTGTATAGCTTATAACATTAGTACTATGGGGATGCGTCCATAACTTACCATTCATATTTTGAACAAAGACGATTTATATTGAAATTTTTTTCTGTGCAGAATTTAAATTTAAAACGCGCACAAATAAAAGTAGCATAATGCACTGTGTAATATAGTTACACCTACGGCTTAGTTTTAAATGTAGTCATCAAGTTTCACTGTCTAACAAACGCCTTTGCTCTGTAAACGCCTTAAGTATAAGAGAGGATGAAGATTATTTGTGGAGAGCTGACACGAGCCGTCGATGACGACGTTGTAGGCTGCAGCTTTCCTTCCTCCGCTGATAAAGAAGAGCGTCGATCTACAGAGAAGTCACGAAGTATGGACTGCTTTGTCTTCAGCTTCTCACAAAGAATGGCATTGTAGCATTTGATTTCATTCATGGCGGCTCTCCCGACGGCACTGCTTCGCATCCAGTTTGGATCATCTTCTGCGAGCTTCTCCAATGCGCCATAAACTTGACTTAAATCCTCAGAAAGACTTTGTTTGTAGGATTTATTTCGGGTACAGCCTCTTGAACATTGTTGTCGTCTTCTGCAACTCGGTTTTCGTCCAGCTCCTTAGGTTCTTTTACACTCAGACTCCGCGCGGTGAGAATCAAACATCTCCTGCACGTGTCCGACACGTCGACTTCACTGAAGCCGGCGTCGTTGGCCAGCCAGACAGTTTCGTTACTGACTGACCGGACATCGACCAGTTGCCGTGGGAGACTAACGGAGCTCACGTGGTGCGGGGACCACGTGACCAAGAGGCCGCCGGTGTCTTCAAAGAACTTTCTTGCTACACGTTGAAAACACGCAAGACGTTTTCGTGTTACTTCACACCGAGAGACGCTGTTATTTTTACTTCGTAACCCTGCTAAACCCAGTCACCATGAAACCTAACAGCGACGGACCGACCCTTTTACGTGTTGGGGGTGGGGAGACGGAAATTTCCACCATAGACTGTTCACTTATGTGGACACGTGACCGCAAACAGGACGCTGGGCGAGCGGAGAAATGAATTATAAACGATTATTACACTGAACCTTCTTAAGACTAATGCGGCGCCAACTCCCTTTGGCTAGGGAAGCCAGTAGTCGCAGCCATGGCCTGTCGGCTGGATTTGATAATAGTTCTAAAAGTCTAGCTGCTTCCCAAGAAATTAGGGAAGATCAGATCTCGCTGTTATAGGCGTAAGTTGTTACGGCACCGACAACTGTTAATTAACCTACAGGTTAGCTTCATCAATACGTTTAGTTAGGAATTGCTGGAGATGCAACAACTTATCTCGCTCGGTCCCTCCTATACTTCTTAAGTACAAAACCTATCAGCTTTGCTGACCGCACCCGTTGATATAAATTCAAGACTTAGTGTTTCACGAAAATAAATGAGAACTAAAGATGGAGCCATTACTGTGGCTGGCAGTTCAGAACAAAAAGAACGTAAAATCGGAGGAGGCTAATGGCATGGTCAGCCGAGAGTAGATCTGGAAAGACGATGCCGCAACAAATGTAAGTGTTTTTGTGCTACTCAACACATTATTTCACCGCCCGAATATCTGTAAAGAATGTACATTATCTTAATTATATCGGATTCTTTATCTAAGAGGATGAAGAAGACACCGGGAAAGTCTGAGCGAAATGCATGCGTAATTCGGCGTTATAAACTGGTGGATTGAGGTCTTTGGTTTTTAAGGATCCGGACGTCCGCCACACGGTAGATTCTTCTGGGCTCGGATCGTTTGGGAAAGCAGCGACAGACGCTAAGCACGTGACATGTTTCTGGAGCGATGCCAGTGGCGGAGGCAAAAAGGAAACATCCGTCGTGTCGAGCCCCTACTGGGCTGGGGTCCTCGGTGGGTGTCTGAGCTGAGTTCCGTGCGTCGCCTCTGAGAAGAGACGCCGCGGGATTTTCGAAGCCCGATCGTGTTTGCCCCGGCCGGGGACCGACGGGAAAACAGGGAAAAGGCAGAAGAAGATTAAATCAGGAATAAATGCAATTTGCTGAAAAGTCGCCCTTTGATTTCTGCCGGCGAGTTACCGAATCGGCGTCTGGTGGGAGGTGCACGGGGAGGGCCTGTTGTTTTTCGGGGTGTTTCCCCGTCGTTCAGCCTTCAGCTGCCGTCTCGTAAGGTGACTCCGGGAGCGGCTCTTTGTTGAGTTTACCCTCCCCCCCCCCCCGAGTAGACGGACGACGCGTAATGGGAGCCACCCGGTCTGTACAGGAGAGTTCTTCGGGAACGGGGCCGTCGGAGAACCTTCGGAAATCAGATCTACTACTACTACTACTACTACTACTACTACTACTACTAATAATAATAATAATAATAATAATAATATTAATAATAGTAGTAGTAGTAGTAGTAATAATAGTAATAATAGTAATAATAATAATAATAATAATAATTAATAATAATAATAATAATAATAATAATATAATAATAATAATAATAATAATAATAATAATAAAATTTGAAATGGAAAAGCTTTAAAAGGAATAAATATTTTAGCCTGAGACAAATTCGCTAACAACTACCACATCTGACCTGGCAGTCAGACTCACACCCGTTTAAACTACTGAAAAAGAATGGACAGTAAACGTATTTTCTATCCTGAAAGTTAGTGCGTGAGTCGTTCCGCGCCCTGGTGGCTCTCGTTATCCGACAAGGGCGAATACGCTTAGCAAACTTTGCGCAAATATGAGGAAAAAAGTTGGATAAATGGAGTGGAGTGGGGGGACGAGAAGTGACGACATATTGGCAGGTTAGCAGATTAGCCTACCTGGAGAACGGACGTTAATATATCCCACCCATCTAAGCTGTTCTCTCTAACGCATTCTCTTTGGCAATGTTTGGTTGACGAAGTTTAAGCAGTAGTAATTGAATATATATCTTTTTTTTTTTTTTTTTTTACTATTTAGAGTAAGACATTAAGAGTTGTCTTTCTTGTATAAAATTATCATCAAAATATACAAGTCAAATTGCAACATAAACGACTCTCGCCTAACAAAAATGTTTTTTTGATATAAAAAAAACTGTTGTTGATGTTGTTTTTTGTATCCATGAGAGAAAATTAAATTCGAGAAGTTATTTGGACAAATGATTTGTGACGTTTAGTATACGGACAACTCAGCTTGATTCCGTTTACTGTTAAATAACTTCTATCAACAAAATGAAAATAAATAATTTTTTAAAGGTTGGAACTTAGTTAATTTATAATAAATTTGCTTAACTAACTTAATTTTTAAATCTTGGTCTGTATTATATTCTATAGCAGCGAGAAAAGCGATACATATATAAAACCTATTAAAACTGAGAATAAGCACATAGCATGTTAAACAACACTTTTAGTTTCCTCTTTTTAGTGTCAGCAGATTGGTATTTATGCAAATTGGAAACATTAAAAATAGTTTTAATGAGTAAATATCCTGTGTTATGTCAGAGAAAAGGAACGATTTGAGAAAGAGAAAGTGAGAGAGAAGATGAGATTGGGAGACACTGAAAGTTAGAGTAGAGCGTGTGAGTAAGAGAATGGTTGTGATATATGTGCACATCAATTGGGAAAGAGAGAAAAATTAAAACAAATTGAGGTAAGGAGGCACTTTTTTGAGAAAGTGAGAAAGCGATAGAAAGTGATTGAGTGAGCGACTGAAAGAAATTGAGAGACAATGTTAATAATTAAGACAAGCTTGAGATATAGATAAAAAAAACAAATTTAATGAAAGTTTAAGAAATTGATAGAATGTGAAAGAAATTGTAAAATTTAGAAAGATTGTTAGATGAGAAAAACTTTCAGAGAGAGAGAGAGAGATGTGACGTCAGTGGATACATGACGTCGGTACTAGAGAGAGAGAGAGAGAGATGTGACGTCAGTGGATACATGACGGTACGAGGGTACTAGAGAGAGAGAGAGAGATGATGTGTGACGTCAGTGGATACATGACGTCGGTACTAGAGAGAGAGAGAGAGATGTGACGTCAGTGGATACATGACGTCGGTACTAGAGAGAGAGAGAGGAGAGAGAGAGAGAGAGAGATGTGACGTCAGTGGATACATGACGTCGGTACTAGAGAGAGAGAGAGAGAGAGTAATCTGTAGACAGTTTCAGAGTTTCAGAAAGAGTGAGTGAGATACGGAAGAAGATTAAGATAGAGAAAGAGGTTGGGAAAGTGAGCTTGATTAAGAGATAAAATTGATAGAAATTAAGAATTTTTGAGAAAGGAAAGAAGATGGAGAAAAATTAAAAATGAAAAATTAGAGGAAATAAAAGATCAGAGAATTAAAAGAATGAAAAATTGATGAAAACAGAGGGAAATCGAAAAACGGTGGAAAGACAAATTGAGAGCGATTGAGGCAGAGTGCGATAGAATGAGAAAGAGCTTGAAAGTTTGAGAGAAGCTGTTAGAGGAAGGAAGATTGTGATAGTAATTGATTGAGATTTTGAGAAAGTGAAAGAGACTGACATAGGAGTGATTGAAGTAGATTGAGACAGACAGAGATCGAAACAAAAAGACTGTAAAGTAGTTATTGAGACAAAGATTTAGAGGGATTAGAGAGAGGGGAGTTTGAGTGAGAGGTAGAAAGAAGATTGAAAGTTTGTGTGTGAGAGGTTGAGTTAGATTGAGAGAATGTGTGTAAGGGAAAGGCTTAAAAAGAAGTTTATAAAGTCGTAATTTGTGTGCGACAAATAGAATTATTAACCAAGAAGATTTGTGACACCTGCATGGCACGGGAAAAGTCGATTAGAGGTTTTCATCAAAGAAGGTCTCTCAGGAAGAAGTAGACGGAATTCTGATAAGACTAGGAAAAATTTAATCAAACTCTGACTACGGTACTTGGTAATCATTTAAAGGATGAAAGATTCTATAATAGAGATGAGCCCTTTTCTGTTTTGTGAGAATCCATTGTTCAAGCCATACTGCCTTTAGTGCTAATAGTTAGTTTCTAATTAACGAAAAAGGAAAATATGAATAAGGACGTGGAAAACTACAAATCGTCAAGCACTTCAATACGTTAACGTGATATTATTATGCAAATTCGGCAGATTTAATTCGAGCTTTAAAAAGCAAAGTTATAACGCTCTAGAAGGATGATGGCTGTATATAAAGTCTCTTACGATACTCTCTAACATATCGATAAGTGGTCCGCAGATACAATAATTGTGCGATGTTTGTTAGAAAACACCGGAAATGCATATTTCCTACTGTTGGTATTTACAGTTATATCTAAACCATTTTTACTTTTCTGATAAATGCATTACTCCTATTTTCATTCCAACTTTTGGCTGCACACGAACTCCTAGACATCGTGTTTTTGTGTCAGGTTAGCTTGCATTTTGTTTTCAGAAAGGTAGGAACACGAACGGTGTCTAGTCAGATTTTTCTGTTACACTTTTCCGACTTACATCCTCGTCCCAAACATCTTAATTAAAAACCAGTCTAAGCAAATTATGGTGCCAACAGTTTGTATATGTATCCCTGTTGTTTATGATTTGGTTTTAATGTTACCATTATTAACAAGAACTATTTTTTTTTTACAAATATTCACTTATCAGTGAGATTTTTTGAAGTGAGGGTAGATAAAGTAGCAACGTCAAACTCATACGAATCCCATACATCGACCTTGTCTTGCACAACTATGACGCCCAGTCGTCCCATACATCGGCCTTGTCTTGCACAACTATGACGCCCAGTCGTCTCATACATCGGCCTTATCTTGCACAACTATGACGCCCAGTCGAGCAGCACTGCACAGTTCCGTGCACAACTAAGAAGTATTATGGTTTGTGATTTACACAGAAAAGTTGTGGTGTCACCCATAAATATTTGGAAATTATAAAAAAAAGTGTATTTACCAAAGTTTTTGTTGAAATGAATGATATGGGAAAGTTTATAAAAATGGTTTCAATTGTTGGGGGTGTTTAAACTATTTATGATTCGGCTACAGCGCTCTTCTTTGTTCGTTTCACGTGACGACACACCAAAGCTTTGATTCGGCACCGAATATCATTGAAAAGTTCTCTCGAAATTCGTCTTGAAACATCTTAACTAATCGTCCGATTATCATTAATTAACAAATGCTAACGCAATCGCTACCTTTGACCGAGACGCGCATAACTCTGTACTAAATGCAAGTCAAACTTTCAAGGAGGTAAAAGCTCTGCCTTAAGTTTTCGTTTAGAATAATAATGGAAAAGCACAAATAAAGTTAACTTTTGCAGCAGCAAGCGGCCGTCTATCTTAAGATGCGCTGAGCTGGGGGAAGACGCAAGAAAGAGAAAAAAAAATCGAGCAAAAGCACAAAAAGGGAAGAGATAAGTACAGGAGATGATAGTGTAATTTCGGGTGTTATTGGCTTGGTTCGTTAAAGCGATGCTTACTTGTAAACATCAGATTTTCTATTGTCATTGATATTCATAGAAATCGATCTCTCCCTCTGCCTTGCAGACTTAAACACTGTGGTGGCTATTAAAACAGACGCATAATACTGCCGGATTATGAGGGGGGAATGCTTCTCGTTAGGACCAAATCCAGTTCTTCTCTTGCTCGTCGGCTGGAAGATGGCGTATTGTCAGTATTTATATGAATTCTAATTGCTCGCGGAGTCTTGACCTGTCGTTCACATTGGTTACGGTGACTGAACCGAGCATCTCAGGAGCATCTCTCGTCAACTTAACGTTGACTGACGTGTGTAGCGAACGGTGTTGTGATTGCAGACGCATCAACTTGTCCGTCTTTTGTGATTTTTGTTGTTGTTGTTGTTGATTTGGATATTGTGCGAGTATTGTCTCTATGGGGAACAATTCCGTCTTTGAGTGAAAAGGGTAATCATCCAGTGAAGGCTGCTTCTTTATCATCTCTTTTGAAGCAACGTCATTAAAAAGTGGGAGCACAGAATTAGTTTTTAATTTCTCTATACTGTTATCATCGTCATCGTCTTCATTCTTCACGATAATGGTAATCTCGGATTATTTTCCCCCTGCATTTATTTAAGAGTTTAAGCATCTGCCTGTCCTTCCTCATCTCGGCAGATGGCGGGATTGACCAGAACCACGTACCATTTCCTTTATTTACCCAGTCGCGCCATAGCCTCGCAATGCAACTGTCGACTACAGTAAAGAGTTCCTCACCTATACCGGACTGTTTCGTCTTCAGTGTTTTATTGGCTGCTTCTATGACCTCGGATCACTCATACCATTAATGTCATCTCTTAAAGTCACGTTTTGAGAAATACAATTTTCAGAAAAAAATAACTGCCCAGATTAGTACAGATAAACGAGAAGATAACAGACACAATCATATACAAAGAAAACTGCAGTTATTTGGCTTACTTTGCTTCAATTGATACAAAGATGTTGAAAGTCACCATGGCAAATACAAGGAGATGGAAGGGGGGAATGTCAATTTTATACAGGCTTACACTATCAGTATCAGTTACTACCATAGATAATCTATTATACTTATTGGTAAGTTCATTGCTAAGCGGATATTCTGCAATATTAAGTCACGTTGATATTGAAAAGACTAAAGTTAAGAAATCTGAAAATTGTACATCTATTGATTTATTGTTGTTAGACGCAAGCAAATTTAAATAAATGAAACAAAAATTAACAGGTACTAGAGGAATGGTCAGAAAAATGTTTTTCTTTTTGTTTGACAAAGCGCAATTTTCCAATCGAAAACAACAAAAAAAACTGTAATGAGATATATACAATTTGAATCTTTCTTTGAAATCTTGAAAAATTATCCGAAAAGCAAAGAATTTGGTCAAATCAGTAGGTCTTTCGAGGTTAGGTTTTAACCACAGAGCTTCATTCCATAATGTTTATGCCTTCTGTCTGTTCCGCTCTTTCTGGAAATGATTTCAAAAAGAAAGGCGGAAACGTTTGGTTGGCCATTTAAAATTACAGTAATTATTTTAATTTCAAAATAGCAGATTTTAATAGAAACTTTAGAAAATGTTTATTTCATATATGATAATTAATTAGGTATTCAGGAATGCATACATATCTTACTATTAGCAAAACCTTCTTAGGCGTTAATAGCCCGTAAACGGCATTTGGGAACGTATCAGACCAATCGTATTAAGTTGGACGCTAACAGGTTGAATAGTCTTTCTTCTGTCGGAATGGATGCTTTGACATGCAGTTTTGCTTATTCCCTCACTTGGTAGAACTACGAAGGCACACAACCAGACATCAGATTGCAGCCAGCACAAATTATCCGCCAACGAATGCAGTGCACACGTTACAGAAGCATATCAGTTGTGACGATTCATCGCGGAGTAATATAGAGATATCTAGACTGGTACTGATTACGCTACAGACATTACGAAGCCCCAGAGGAGTTGCGAAACAGAATACTTTAATGAAAAACAGACAAAATAATTTTAAAAAATAATAATAACTTGGGAAAATAGACAACATCGTTTTTATCAACCGTAATTCCTTATTTGTAATCTTTGTTCTGGATAATCACTGAGCAGCTCTTGTGCATACTAACGACCAAGAAATGCGATTCAGTGGATGCGGCCACATGGCTCCAAACATGGATTATCGCTTTTCTAAAAAATTCCACTTTCGTTTTTTTTTTTTTTTTTAACTTTGCAAGTGCCCGATCCTTTTGGTGCCATAGATTCTCGGATGGCCTGAAGTAAAGATTTGCGGGCCGGTCCTGCGTGGCCATGCTTTGGGGTCTTTGAGCCACTTCTGTACTGTGCACGTCCATTTTCATCATGGACCCATTGGTTCCTGTCATTGTGGACTGGCGTCATTCCGCTAGCACTGAGAAGCGGCAGTTGGCGTTGGAGAACATCGATATACTCACGTGCGTTTACCAGGCTTAAAGCGATCGAATGTAGGCGCAGACAGGCGCGCCCACGCCACGGCGACTGTTCGTCTCGGGCCGGTGTCCTTCACCTAGAAAACTACACGCGAACGTGTTCTCTGTTTGGCTGGCGGTGTTAAGCGCGCTGCCAGTCGTCCACTGTCCAGAGTTCGCCCACTCGCTACCGTTCCGTGGGCAAAGGCTTTTTTCGTTTCTTCCGGCTGTCCAGGCCCATTAAAGCTGACCCGACACCCCCACCCACCAGGCCACTCCGTTTCCGTTCTCTAAGCGTTTCTAGACCTGTTTCAGAACAATTTTGCATGAACACCCTGACGAGGTGGGGGTCAGATTGTGAGGGCGTCGGTATTGGGTGCTGCCTACTGCGCTTCTTGAGGATGTAGCACGGGGAGGGGGCACGTTCGGTGTTCTGAAAAATTTCCTGCTGGAATATTCTTCAGAGATTAGGGTGACACCGGTGAGGTTATCGAAAAACTCACTCTCCATTAACCCTTTTTATCGCGAAACAGTTTTCTTCCAAGATACCGAAAGCCGTCAGTTTCCCATCAGCATGGTTCAGTTAATTATGCAGAGGTCAGGGAGCGAAAAAGGGAACCAAATCTGATCGGTAGAAATTGGCTTTGGTGTTTGAGAAGTTCTGACCTAATCAAAACTGACGAATTCTATGACGATCATCAATAAAATAAGAAAGTTATGAAAGAAACAACCTGAGAAATGCATACTAAGCTGGGGTGGTGCATTCTTGTTGCACATCACTGTGCACCTCGATGTAAGTTAAGCACCATCAGCTTCAGCGTTTCTCTTATATTAAAAGTAAACAGTACAGCAACGAAGTTGTTTTCGCCGTTAATTGAAACTAAGTCTAAGCTTCGATTGCGTTGCTCATTCTCTCCAACATGAACCCGTGCATTTGGCTTTGAAAATATGAAGTATGATATCGCGATCTATACGGGCGCTGAGCAGCAAAAACATGGTTCTAAGGTCCTCCATAAAACTCCAGAAATATGGCAGTTGATTGAAATGAAAAATGCTGACGTTTCAGCTTGATATTTACCACGTCGCAATTGGCTGTCTTGCTCTGTGTTAACAATATTGTTATTTATAGATAACGTGGTGAGCATTCCCATAAAGCAACTTTTGATGAAGATAAAGCAGTCAACCATACGTGCCGCAATCGCTCAACCGATGCCACTGATCTGAAGAATTTGTGGAAAACTGGCAACAGGATGAACGCCAGAAAAGTGAATGACTTTGGTTAAGATACCCGTCAAGCGTCCACAGTTGTCAGATTAGATTAAGGAAGCCGGACATAGATAAGCCAGTTACTGTTCCCTGCGAAACTTTACGAGTGGAAGAAAGCACCTGAATCCGGTGAGAGTGAGTTTCCCCTGCCCTGTCTAGATTAGCCGAATGTGTGTGTCTATCAACGCCGGCTAAAAGCTGTCGAGAAAACACTTCTGCGACTGTCGCTCGTGGCGCGTGGCGTGTAGATATGGGGTCTTAGAACAGCCGCCTGCTACCAGACCGCTATTCATGGACAACAGAGCCGGACATCGCCAGTCCAATGTTTCCAAGACAGTGCGTGGAATGAGTCCTTTGGTTGTCTTCGCGGCGCTATAAGACAGGATTTTAATCCGATAGAAGATTGTCTTGATTAAATTGGATGTAGCGTAGAGAAGGGATGCATCCGTTCAGAATATTGGAAAAGTGGCGGAAAAACACCATAAATATATTTTCGACGTTACATAATGAAGAGGTGCGAGAAGATCGCCTCTAAAACGGATGGCTGCACTCGACAATGACGCTAAATATCGCCAGCGAACTTCTAGAACACCGACTGACGCTTATTGCAAAATAACTGATGATGCGTCTGGCACTATTCGCTTCATAAAATTACTTTTTCAAGAGGTCATTTTCTTCTTTTTTAAATACCATTTTACAATACGCCGCGTAAATATCGTAAACAACAGCAAAAACAAAAAAAAGAGACAAGCAAGCAAATGTTATCTCTTAATCTTCTGTCGCTTCTCAAAATACGCAGGCTTAGGCGGATTAGGCTACTTTATGATCATAAATGCATTTTCGATTATACAACAGTTCTGTAGAAAATTTGTTCATAGAAAACCGTTAGAGCTTTGACTGATGCGGAGGTCCAGCATTACCATCTACTGACGGGCCAGCTCTCAGTGTGATAACGAAAACAAATAGCAATCTCGATATAACTGGCAGTATTAGCGCGCATATTCATGAGATTCCGGACGAATTCCCTGTCGTCCAAAGCTTTAGAGGAAAGGATCTCGTCTATACTTAGAACGGTCGGTTTTTATTCTGAGAATCGACAATTAACGAACGGGGGGTGGGGGGGATTTCCGTTCTTAGCTACTACCTTAGGAATGTTCGGCGTCTCGAGTCTTCGCTTGGGGCGGCGGTCATATTTACCGGTCAGACGTATCCAACGACCATGTTTAATGAGAGAGACCTGTCTCCGTGAGATCAAAACCGGGCAGGAAGTATTTCGAATGTAACTGTTTTAAAAGTCTAATTGAACTGCCATATTTCCCATCGGGACGCGCCGTAATCTTTCAATTCTGCTCTTCCGGAATAATATTACTTTTGCAGTGATGAATTTATCGAAGAAAGTAAATTCAAGTCGTCAGATGTCATTCACAGCAAACAGGTTTTGTGTATTAATTAGAAGGAAGGGCAAATAAGGCCAGGTCGGGCGGACTTCATATATATACAGTATTGTAAATAATTATAAAAACAGATGGATATGTACAAATAATTAGTAAGTGAAACAAAAGGCGTATGCTGTACATACATAATGTATTATTATTGAAAATATACAACAGAAAAATGAATACGTTGTATAGTGCATTAGTATTTGGTATATGAACCTTTTGCTTTATAGAAACAACGACACTTTGTTTACATGCTTCCGTTCAGGTAATCAATGTACGGCTGTGGAATCTTGTCCCAAATGTCCTGTATCACTTTCCACAATTCATCCAAGGTGTTCATTGTCGTTTTATTCCTTTTTTTTCCCAGTAGCTATAAAACCCCATATGGGCTCAGTGATGTGTTCCAGATAGTTTTTTCCACTACATATCATTGTCACGTGGGAAGATGAAGCTACGCCTGGTAGGATGTCTTCCTGAGGGAGGTCGAAATAACTTCGTTTTTCTGCAAATCTTCGACACCCTTGGCTTAACATGCAGCCACACACTGGCGTCGATCCATTCCTACTGTGCTTCACTGGAGCTGTTGTACACTGACCGTTTTGCCGCTCTCCATCCTCCAACAAATTCCCATTAATTATCGCCAAATATCTCAAACTCGTTTATAAAGTGTATTTGGTTTTCGGTTTTGGTTTGGTTTTTCCACTGTTTTTGCTGCTCGTTTGAGTCTTGCAGTTTGGTTGCCTCTTCTCAGGAGGCACCTAACATCACTTTTGGAGAGTTTTGGCTTAACCTCTTCTATTGTCAACAGTTTACTAGCTAAGACTTTGGATTCTATACGCTTGTCTCGTGATATTTCTTTTCCAGGAGCCATAGCATTCACCACACATATACAGTATTCTCTTTCATGAAGTCAAGTTGTGAGACATATTAATAATTACTTTTACAAAAATAGATTTAAAACTTGTTTTACTATGAAATATGCGCATGTTTAGCATATTCCTGTGTAAGAAGCTAGTGTAACAAAAATGTCCGATTCTCATTATGCAGACAGCCTTTCTTCTGTTTTTGGCCTAATTAATTAATTCTTAGTAATATTATCTATGTTGACTGATCAGGAATTGCTAATTTAAGCGATTGTCCTTTATAATATTAACAGGCGGGCTGGTTAAGCTTCCATTGTGGTCCTCTTTCTTTTATGGACAATACCAAATACAGGTACTGTGTGCATCATAAAAGGTGAAAGTTGAGAGTGAACTGTAACAGTAGTCACATGATCTGGCTTCTGTCTAGGAAAATACACGTTTTTACTGTAGCCGGAGTTGATAACCACAGGATACTTAATTAATCATGGGTCTCATAGAACTTATATTATGGTTTCCAGTTATTAGGAAGTTAAACATTGGCTGGTCATTTTCTTTCGTACATTGTTTAGCTGAGGAATTAGAAGTTAGAAATATAGCAGACTGATCACCAAGGTATTCGTCTATTTTAGATAAGTGCCTGGGTAAAGATGTTTTAAGAATGCAGAATTGATTCAACAGAAAGAAATGGTACCTACTGCTGCTTCAAAAGGATAACTCAAATGAATATGGGGGAATCCCTTAAAATTAAAAAAAAAAAATTTGGGCCATAAGAGTTCTTCATCTCATAGCTATACATCAAAGGATAGGGTGGCTGATCGGTGCTTACGTTCACACTCATTTGTAGTACACACCAGATTTAGAAAGTTAATCAACCATGTTTCCTCATTATAATATGCCACACCTTAACCTTTTTAGTCAAACTATGATAGCTAATATGTGCAACGCTGTCTCAAAAACGTTCTACAAGAGGAAAAGACGACTACACTATTAGCGACAGAAATTTGGACAGCTAGTGCTGCTGGAACACTATTTCTTGGTGCGTACGGCCTGTCATCGTATCTTCAGAATCACCTACAGTCAATCTTATAAGTAAATTTTGGCCGGCAGAAATTCTAAATACCACTGGATAAAGTCTATTGGTTTTTGATGAACTTCTCAAGACCAAATTACTACCATTCTCTCGCTATGTTTATATTCTATTACTATGTGCTAATGTCAGAATTTTGGTTACATATCAACAGATGCAAATAAAATTTAATCTGAAAACTACTTGCAATTTCTTTCTTTTTTTGATTAGCCTATTTCTTTACCGATGTCCAGATCTGGCCACATAAATATACTTTCAAGATCTTTACGTCTTTGGCTTTTTTTTTGTTGACATTACTAACTATTTTAATGTAACTAACTACTTATTTGCTCAGAATTGTGGGCATATCTCTAAATCATGAAATTGGTAAAGCATGAAATTTACCGCTATATAGTGAATACCGTTTTGATACTTCTGACTCGTAATTTAGTATTTCGGGTCTTAGTGTTTTCATAATATTGCTTTGTTAAATTGTATATGCAAACTGACGATGTTTGCCATTGGTTCTCCCAATGTCTCATCTTGGCAAATATTTCTTTGTGTTTTATTGAAGAGTATTTTTGTAATAATAGAGGTAAATTATTTTTATTGTCGATAAATTAATACAACATTTTCATTGCCGCTTCTAAATGAATTCTTTACAGTGGATTAACATTCAACATCCCGTTTTACAGTTTACTACGAAAATAATATGAACTTGTCTTTTTTGACAATCTTTGTAGTCAGGGTGATACTTCTTTGATACATAAATAAATGTACCGTAGACCTATTCGTACATTCATGGACCTCGCTATGACCTGAGATGGTTTCCGCCCATTTCCGTATAAACCCAGTTTGTTTGTTTGTCTTTATTTCTCCCTTTAAAGCCAATCAATTTTTTTCGTCTTTTGTTAATTTTAATTTAAATACTGTTATTTATTTTTGAAATTTTACACCTCAATGGCTGTCTAAGATGTATCACTGACAATTAAAAACCTGTATAAAGTAGTTTGACAACTGCATTTGTCTCAGTTGAGTAAATGTAATCTTCTTAAGCATGTTACAACTGTTCCAGTTTTAGATATCAGAACTGGGATCATAAGACATTTGTCTGCTTTTACCTCTTTCCTTAATTTTTTACACAGCATTGACGTAGGTGAATGGATAACTCCCTAAAACTAAAATATGTTATTTTAGTCGCATGAAAAATACCTGGTCAACGTAACAGTAACCAGAAGAAAATCAGCCTCTACTCCAAGCGTTGTCAGGTGTGGACTGCGATGAGAAAACCAGAGCTGTCACGCCCCACTGCCTTTTGGATCTCCGTCAGTTTATCGATGGAGTCAGGTTTTTCGGTCAACAATGGTGTTCACGGATGTGGAACTATTTAGCGCAGTACTTTTTATTGGAACATCTGCAAGACGCATCGATATATGGCGGTCTGTTTTTCGTGGGCGTGCGATGCGATTGGGGGTCACCATGCACTCACAGCATGTTGTCCGCAAAGGTCCTGTAACTTCTGCCCGATACACCATCGTTCTCCAAGAGCGACGCCTGCCTTTGCGTGTCGGTGGCTGGTTGTCTGTCCAAAGAGGGCAATTTGCTCGCCCTTTTACACTAGACAGGGTCCCAGCTCATATCACCCACGCAACGCAAAGGTAGCACGAGCATAGGTGCATCAGAACTCGCCCGTGGTTTGGCCAGTCACTCACCGAAGATGAATTAGTAGACTGAGCGCGTGCGCGTCCACCCTCAACCGATCTCTCCAAAGTGCCCTGGCGTAAGTCCGCTCTCTGAGGCTCCCTAATTCAGATTCTGTACCAGGAATGGGGCAGAAATCCCATAAACTACAACCGCCGATCTCGTCTGCGCATCATGTCGGCGCGATCACACATAGCGCTGTCAAATTATGAGTGGAGTTAACATGATTCTAGGATGGAGAGGCATTCTCTAAAATTCCCATTTTTCTTGCGTAAAGTTCGTACAGAAGAACGGTTTTCAGGTGTTTGTGGTATTTTAATATGTCCCTGAGATGTGCTTTTTCAAATGTTGACATAAACCCAGGTTACTTCAGAACATTCCCTTAGTTTCTATTTTTATTTGTGTACATGTTTTTTTCTTTCGCCGTTTTTTTGTTTGCCTTAAAATCGGTCGTTTTCCACTAAGTTCAGCCATTTCCTGGCTATCGCGTTTTCTGATGTCGCCAGCGGCCATCTCTCGGCTATCAGGGTAACGTTTCTATTTCTGGACTTTTATCGTTATGGTCAGACTTAGACGCCTACCCTTTATGGATTATGTCTGTGTAGCTCTTTTGTTTCTAGTTTTCTTGTAAAACGCTTGCACTGATAAAGTCGACGACTGAGATCCAGGAAAATAGTGAAAGGGATCGGAAGTGAGTTTCTGGTTGCGGATGATTAAGAAAACCTTTCCAAGACGTAACGGTACGAATGCCTACGGAATCGCTGGACGGTGTCAGGAAGCAGCTGAAGGTGACAGATTCCGTTGTAATGCAGCTGCAATAATACATGCAAATAAGGAAAGAAAAAAGGAGAAGGATTCTGTCCACGCATGGGAAAGCGCGAGTTTGGGCTTCGTACTGTTGCATTGTGGGACGGTTTTCATAACTGTCGGCCGGTAGAAACTGGTCGGGATCGGGGTGGGCGGGTGTCTGTATTTCTCTTGCCTGGCGGTAGTGAGAGGGGCGGGTGGCGGCAAAAAAAGAAATGAAACTTAAATTTGTGTTATTTGCAGGCATTGGACTGGCTATCTGCGTGACGGCGTTCTATGTGGCCTTCTATTACAACACCATCATCGCCTGGTCATTGTACTATCTCTTTTCATCCTTCCGCGCCGAGGTGCCCTGGCTGAGCTGCCACAACGACTGGAACTCGGAAAACTGCACGACCTTCCACCAGCGGCGCAACGCGTCGCTCCTCGGCAACGAGTCGACGAGCTCCGCTGGAGAGTTCTTCGAGTAAGTAGTACAGACTTTTCTCAGCACCACCAGCTATCTACCCGTCGGGCCGCGTCAGCAGTGACAGGCTGTCGTTTACAGTGATTAACGTCGCCGTAATGGTGCCGGCCGCGAACATCCTTAATGCGTAGTTTGTGAATGGTGGGCGTCTACGGTAAGAATGACGCGATTAGCCACTAGAAACAAAGCCCGTTTAGTTCTGTCGCATATTAACTAACTGGAGACCTAGGGGACATGGTTAACCAGGAAAGAAAGATTCGGGTTAACGATCCTTGGCGGTTATCCCCTCCGATAATCAGCTAATCTTCGCCGCACCATTGGTAGCCAAAAGCCTCTTTCGCAGATCGGTCAATCTCTGTACACATTGTCATAATTTATGCACCACCGCTCAAAAGTTTAGAAGAAAAACTATATGGGTTCAATTGTTTTTTAAAAAAAAATAATATAACCAATTTATTTATCGTAATAACATAGCGAATGTATGATTCAAACTATGGATGCAAAAAAAAATTACATACGTATTTAAAATTTTCCTTCAAAATACCCTCTCCCTTGCCTGACAGCAACTTTGCAAATTCTGAGGGGTCGGACAGGTGTTACTGAGTGCCATGGTGTCTGAGTGGAGGTATTCCAAACATTGCAAAATTTCTGTTGGGTTAATTTAATAAGTTCAGTGCAGGTGGCAGTAGTAACCAATCCATGTTCCAAAGGACACCTGCCTTCCTTGGCTCTCCGTTTATCGCTTGCATAATTTGTAAGTGTACTTGAAGTCATTACGGTGTCGCAGGACGAACCCTGTGCCTATTTGTCAACTGCCAAGAGGAACTGCGTGTCTTTTCAGAACAATGTGGAAACGGTCAAGATCCCTAACTGCATTGGCTCCAAAACGCCCAGAAACCACTGAGTTACCCCCCCATTTCATGCTTAATTGTAGGAGTGCTGTTGTTCCGACAAGAGTTCTCCAGTTTGTCTGCACACAAATCTCTACGTCTGGATCCCGTCACCTCAAACTCTGACTCATCAGTCTGCAACATTTTATTTCAGTCTTTTATAGTGGTGTGCTTTTGTAATTTCAATCATTGCAGCCTTTTAGCGCTATTAGCAAACCTGGTCTGTAGGTTTCTATAACCACAGGACCGTTTAAACGAGCAGCTCTAAGACGCCTTTTTAACTTTTGTCAGGGGCAGTAGATTTTCGCTTGTGCTATTTAACTCTGCTATACTTTCTGGACCTGTAAGTCTTCTATTTTGTTTGCCCAACAGCGTACGATACTTGTCCTCTTCTTTAGACGTTACTCTTCTATCTGCGCCTTCTTTATCTGTATTACTCCAGGTCATCTTCTGTCTTTTCAATGTTTAGTAAACGCCTTTGTTTGAAATTCCATGTTTCTTGGAAACTTCTCTTCTTTATCTGTATTACTCCAGGTCATCTTCTGTCTTTGCAATGTTTAGTAAACGCCTTGTTTGAAATTCCATGTTTCTTGGAAACTTGCCTTCTTTATCTGTATTACTCCAGGTCATCTTCTGTCTTTGCAATGTTTGGTAAACGCCTTTGTTTGAAATTCCATGTTTCTTGGAAACTTGCCTTCTTTATCTGTATTACTCCAGGTCATCTTCTGTCTTTGCAATGTTTAGTAAACGCCTTTGTTTGAAATTCCATGTTTCTTGGAAACTTGCCTTCTTTATCTGTATTACTCCAGGTCATCTTCTGTCTTTGCAATGTTTGGTAAACGCCTTTGTTTGAAATTCCATGTTTCTTGGAAACTTGCCTTCTTTATCTGTATTACTCCAGGTCATCTTCTGTCTTTGCAATGTTTAGTAAACGCCTTTGTTTGAAATTCCATGTTTCTTGGAAACTTCTCTTCTTTATCTGTATTACTCCAGGTCATCTTCTGTCTTTGCAATGTTTAGTAAACGCCTTTGTTTGAAATTCCATGTTTCTTGGAAACTTGCCTTCTTTATCTGTATTACTCCAGGTCATCTTCTGTCTTTGCAATGTTTGGTAAACGCCTTTGTTTGAAATTCCATGTTTCTTGGAAACTTGCCTTCTTTATCTGTATTACTCCAGGTCATCTTCTGTCTTTGCAATGTTTGGTAAACGCCTTTGTTTGAAATTCCATGTTTCTTGGAAACTTCCCTTCTTTATCTGTATTACTCCAGGTCATCTTCTGTCTTTGCAATGTTTGGTAAACGCCTTTGTTTGAAATTCCATGTTTCTTGGAAACTTCTCTTTCTCTCAGGCCTAAAGTACAAATAACAGACAATGTTTCAAGACCAGTTTGCTTTTTTTTTTTGCCACCCTAATAATAAAAAAAAATCCCCCCAACCGTAGTCTTTAACGTTTGTGGCTTCTCTCGGGGTTGGAAACATCTGTTCCATTTATAATGATTTGTGACACATGCCATCATCTCATTGGCCCGTTTCTCAACCACTAAAATTGCGTCACACTATTATTCTCGAAACCTCCAGGCTATCTTCGCCAGGTCACTGTTCTGAACCACAAGAAGGCGGTATTTCGATGAAACAAGAACGTAAGTCAAAGTTTAGTGGATGTGTGTATTTTTTGCATTCAGAGTAATAGAACTGTTAGGTGTATTATCGGATAACTATTAATCTCAGATGATTTAGTGGTCTCCATGATTACTAATCGATAGTCATAGTTTTCACTTGGTGTTTAACGGTCTTAAAATACTAATTAAACCGGGGAGGGGAGAGTTTTTCAAGAGGACGGGTTATAGCCGAACAGATGTCCGAGATTCCTGAAGTGACTTCCCTTTCAGCGTCAGGTGAGTGAATCATGTTGATGACGAAGCTGTCATATTATTACAGAAATCGGAAACAATGGAATAAAGCGTAATGGCGCGCATCTGCCTCACATGTCCAGATGGTACTGATACTGGCCAACTGTTGCCACTTATCCTTGCTGTTACCGCTTAAATCTCTTTACACAATATGTTTTTTTAATACTTCGTCACTTTACTGCTGCTTATAATTTAGGCTGCATTTTCAAAATTATTTCCGAACGAGTCGCTTTTAGAAAAAACAGCAACAATAAAGCAAAAGTCAAAGAAGACGCCATTATGACGTCACATACGTTTCTACACAAACAAATCGTTTGACTTTATTTACCCAGATATATTGGTTGGCGTGAACGATAATGTTACTTTTATTTAGACAGATTATTTTTTTAAAACTTTATTCAGATGTAAATTTAATATTAATAATTTTACAAGATAAAACAGTCTAATCATATATTTCCATTAAGTAGTGCTTTAACGTCTGCATCTTGAAAATGGAGATTACATATGCCTACCATCATATATAGCATTGCTTTTCAAAATAATATTTTAGCATAATATAACCCCAAAATACAGAAATTAATAAATAACCAATAATGTCTCCATTCACTTTTAAATCTGGTTCGTGATTTTGCGGAAAAATCTCACGTGCTAAAATGGCGCTGATCTTGCTGCCATTATTCTACTCTTCTAGCGAACTGAGATGAAAATAAACAAAGTACTTTTTTGGGGGGGTTGATGAAAAACAGCTTGCGAGGCTCAAGTTGAAACACTCCTCACTCTTGCCCAAACGGATAGTGCCTTTCCTGGCTGAGCAGCGGTTTGTATTACTTTCCCTTGAGGGCGCTTTAGTTTTTCAAAAAAATGTAATACGGCCGACGATGTCTTCCCTAGCGGAAAAGTACGAGAACTCTAACAAAATAATGGCGAATCATAATTGATTAAAGCAGAAGATTTTCATCAACAGGTCGGAGTAGGCGATACGAATTTTAAAATAATGATGATAGCAACGATAATTCAAGGTTGATTACAATGATAACTGTAGACGTTAATAAGTCATTTTCAAGTAACTTATTTTGAAACTTCACCCTAATATTACGATGTTTTCCTTAAAAAACTTAAGAAAATAAACTTTTCTAAAGCAGTCTACATTTCTAACAGTCAACCTAAAAATAAATCTATAACTAGTTTAATAGACGTGAAATAGCGGTATGACTGTCACAAACTGCATCGAGATGTGTGAGAGTCACGTGAAAACGAGGCCAATATTAACACGTTAAAGTAATAGTGCTACTAAACATTTAAGTTGCATACAATGGTATGAAATCCTTATAAATCATGTACTGATTTGATTTTAAACCATATCTTGTCTATCCGTTAATTTAAGTATCAGGTTTTGGAGCTCTTCTTTTCTATAATTCTAATTCTATAATTCTATAATTAACACTTTGTCTGTTTTTCACAGGAACAATGTGTTAGAAATGCAGTACTCCAGTGGCATCGACAACGTTGGAGGGGTTAAGTGGACCCTGGCCACCTGCCTTTTTGGAGTGTTTTGTATTGTATATTTTAGCCTGTGGAAAGGAATTAAAAGTTCAGGAAAGGTAAGTGGCGCCAGTATTTCAGAAAAATAAACCAGTTTTTTTTGTGTGTGCGCGTAAATCCTAGAGCTTCAGACATCTCCAGTGGCCTGAATTAGTTTAAATTGTTATAACTTGTTCAGTTGTTTGACTTAATTTTGTTTTATTATTTAGAAAAAGAAAAAAAAACAGCTAGCGTAAATATAAACTTTCCCAGAAATCAAAAACAAAAAACAACGAAGAAACAAGCAAGCCGTTCAGAAAGAGAAAGGAAAAACAATCAGCCAATCGGATAAGTTAAAGACATCTTTCAATAGGACAGGACAAATCGTACCAACTATTCAGACAAGAGCAAAACGAACAAACCGCTAAAAATGAAAATAAGGGACAGATCAACTAATCAAACAAGTACAAAACACTATCCAATAAAAAAATAACAAGCGGACGAACAAATTAGACAGAAAAAAAACAACAGATAACCACTCAGACAAGAGGAATCGGATCGATTATTCAGACAAAAACCCAAACAAATCACTGAAACACAAAATGCTTGATTAACTAATCAAACGAAGAAGAGTCGAACAAATTCGGCAAGAAAAAGTAGTAAAACCACACAGAAGTGGAAAAAAATTATACGATCATAAAAGAAGACAACCGAGTCCATCAAACTAGAAAAATCAGACTAAGAAATAAGACAACACGGCACAAAACAACCATAAAATAGAAATGAGACCAACGAAACAGACAAGAAAGAGCAGACTAACTAATGAGATCAGACGGGGGGAAAAAAAAACAGATCAATCAATGAAACAAAAAGCTGACCAACCAATCAAAAAAGTAGAAAAAGAAGATCGACCTATCAGACAAAAAATACTAACTAATCAAACAGCAAAAGCAGAACGACCAATCAGGCAAGGAAAAACAGACAAGATAAAACAAAACGACCAATCAGCTCATAGAAAGCAAATAAACAGATTAGAAAGAAGTTTAACCAATCAGATAAAAGCAGACCAAACAAATAGTGAAGAAACATTTTAAAAACAAATCATTCAGACAAGGAAAAAAACTAACTAAACAACGAGACAGGGAAAATACAAACAAACCAAACAAATATGGAAAAACAGACTAACCAATAAGATTTAAAAATCGTTAAAAATAGAATGGAGACTAAGCAATTAAACAAAAAAAAACATACTAACCAATCAAAAGCAAAAAATTCTACTCAACCAATCGAGCAAGAAATAACAGACGAAACAGACAAGAAAAATCAGAACAGCCAATCCGACATGAAAAACAGGCCAACTGATCAGATAAGCAAGGACAGACTAACCAATCAGATAAAAAATAACGAGCTAACTAATCAATAAAAGAATAGTAAGCCAAACAGTCGGACACGTAGAAAGCAAACCAATAAAACAACAGACTAAATCGATAAAGTAATCACACAAAAAGAAACCGATAAATCAAACAGTAAGAAATGAGAGAACAAATTTTTAAAAATTAATCAGACAGGAACGAAACAACAGCCAAATCATATATAAAAACCAGGCATTCCATTAAGAGAAGGAGGCTAAGCAACCAGTACTAAACACCAACCAAAGAGACAAGAAATAACAGACAACTTAATCCGACGAGTAAAACAAAATAACTAATGAAGCAAAAGCACCAAGGACAACAAACTCATCAACGAATTAAAAAAGCAGCGCAACAAATAAGACAAGAAAAGCAGGCAGACCAATAAAGCAAACAAAACGATCAGATAAGGAAAAGTTGGTCGGATAATCAAACAAGAAAAAAACCGACGATCAATCAGTAGGAAGACACTAACACAGACCATCGAATCACATTAAAAAAACAGACAAGACAAAAGAGTCCAACCAATCAAACAGAGCGAGTAATCAGTAAGAAAAAATAATAAACAGGCGAACCGCTCAAACAGTAAACAGGACGTCAAACATTCAGACAATAGGAGAACAGACAAATCAATTAGGTATGGAAAAGCAGATATACCGATCAAACAAATAGAATAGACCAAATAATCAGACACAAAATAAAACCAATCAAACAGCAACAAAATTCCAATCAATCAATAAAAAACAGATTAAACTCAGACAAAAAAATAGAGAAGTAATCATATAAGAAAAAAACAGAATGATTAATCAGAAAATAAAAATATCCACCATCCAGACCAAAGACAGTCCAAACAATCAAACAAGAAAGAGATAAAGTAGACAATCCATTTAAAAAAAGCGCAGAAAAATCAAGCACAACATTAGTTAGACCAAAAAATACGACAATGAAAGACAAACCAAAAATTCGGTTAGATAAAACAGATTCACTCATCAAACACAAAAAATCAAATTAATTAATAAAAGAAAACAGATAACCAAATCAGTATGCAAACAAAAGGACTAGCTTGTAATACAAGAGAAAAGACGAATCTTTTGAAAAAAAGAAAGCAAAAGAAAGCAGACTGACCAATTAGACACGAAAAAACAAGTCAAACAATGCACCAAGAAAAACTAGTCAACCAATCATACAATATAAAGCAGACCAACCAATCAGACAAAAAGCAGACCAACCAATCAGACAAAAAGCAGACCAACCAATCAGACAAAAAGCAGATCAACCAATCAGACAAAAAAGCAGACCAATCAATCAGACAAAAAAGCAGACCAATCAATCAGACAAAAAAGCAGACCAATCAATCAGACAAAAAGCAGACCAACCAATCAGACAAAAAGCAGACCAACCAATCAGACAAAAAGCAGACCAACCAATCAGACAAAAAGCAGACCAACGAATCAGACAAAAAGCAGACCAACCAATCAGACAAAAAAGCAGACCAACCAATCAGACAAAAAGCAGACCAACCAATCAGACAAAAAGCAGATCAACCAATCAGACAAAAAAGCAGACCAATCAATCAGACAAAAAAGCAGACCAATCAATCAGACAAAAAGCAGACCAACCAATCAGACAAAAAGCAGACCAACCAATCAGACAAAAAGCAGACCAACCAATCAGACAAAAAGCAGACCAACGAATCAGACAAAAAGCAGACCAACCAATCAGACAAAAAAGCAGACCAACCAATCAGACAAAAAGCAGACCAACCAATCAGACAAAAAGCAGATCAACCAATCAGACAAAAAAGCAGATCAACCAATCAGACAAAAAAGCAGACCAATCAATCAGACAAAAAGCAGACCAACCAATCAGACAAAAAGCAGATCAACCAATCAGACAAAAAAGCAGACCAACCAATCAGACAAAAAGCAGACCAACGAATCAGACAAAAAGCAGACCAACCAATCAGAAAACAAACAAGTTACAAATAAGTAATCAACATAAGTAAATAAAAATATCAACCAAGAAAGAAACAAACTTTTAATGATTTTCTATCTGAGTAGCATAAACAAAAAGCGAGTTATATTATTTTTGGGATGTTTTCTTATTCAGATTAATCTAAAGTTTTAACTAGTTCAGTAAATTTTGTTGTTACATACTGTCTCAATAATGTGAAATATTCTAAAGTTCTGTTTACGAAACAAATTGTTGTAAAAGTTATCATTCACTTTCTTACATTTGTGTTGAGTTTGTATATTTTGATTTATTATTCATACAATTTTTAAAATAAATACAACACCATCAACAACAACAACAACAACAACAACAACAACAACAACAACAACAACAACAACAATAATAATAATAATATAATAATAATAATAATAATAATAATAATAATAATAATAATAATAATAATATAATAATAATAATAATAATAATAATAATAATAATAATAATAATAATAATAATAATAATATATAATAATAATAATAATAATAATAATAATATAATAATAATAATAATATAATAATAATAATAATAATAATAATAATAATAATAATAATAATAATAATAATAATAATAATAATAATAATAATAATACTAATAATAATAATAATAATAATAATAATAATAATAATAATAAATAATAATAATAATAATAATATAATAATAATAATAATAATAAACCAAAATACTTATCAGCATAGTGAATATATCGGAGCGTTTGAGACCAGAAGATTTAAAAGCTATAAAACATCTAACCCACGAAAGACTTCTGCATCCCTCGTTTCTTTGATTTCGTTCATTTTAAACATTGTTTAATCTCCCCAATTCCATTGTGTTTTTAAGGTGTAGCATCTGAGGTACCAGTTTTCGTAGCAGTAGATCAGCGTAAAGATAGCAATGCCGAAGCACAACGTTCCGTGGTAGAGAAATTGAATCTCTGTTGAGTCATTTACGATCGCCATTTGATTTATCTGCTGATGCTGGATTCCTCCGTATCTATTTTATTTCAAGTGTCTTAATTGCCTTTGTGATCCCATCTATTCATCATGCAGCGAGACCCTCCCTCCCGTCGAGGTTCTACGCTTACCATTTTCTTCGGAATGCTAATATTTACTGCGTTCGTCGCTCACACGAATCATCTGAGACTGCGGATCAAGGATAAAGAGAGTTTGGCTTTTTGCTAATTTTTCGAGTTTTAATTCAAAATGTATAATTAAACTGTATGGTAAAAAGAGGACGACCTTTTCAGAGAATAAATAGAGGCTCAAACTGTAATTTAAATCTCGCAAGAAAATAACGTTGTCTGTCGTTCTTGCACGCGCAGATCGATGACAATCAAGGCAGTCTCTGATAACTTATTGAATTAGGTTCGATCCTAAACGGAAATGTTCCTGGTAAAAAAAAAACGTTGCCAAATTTCACTTCACAAAATTGGACACTTTGTTCAGTTTCGCATACTTAGAATAACAAGCCGAATACTTAAATAGACAAGTGAGGTGGAGACATCGCAATAAGCAACAAAATGAATGCTGTAAATCGGTGATTGAATTAGACCGGGAAACTTGTCAAGTGAATTTAAAGTTTTAAAACATTACATTAATAATGACGGTTTTTGGACTACAGAATACAAACTTAGGGTAGATGTGTACCTTTTGTTTACTGAAAGCAAAATTATCGCTTTTTTGTTACCGGGGCACTAGTAATTTCTAATTAAGCGTATAGATGAGGCTATGATCGACATCGCCTGGTGTATGACAACATATATTTGTAAAACTAGCTCCAGGCCTTCATACTTTATTGCTAGCTAGAGTGCTATAATAATATTTTTAATTCATAATTATAAAATTACATCAAAACCAACTTGTACAACTCTGATTATGATTAATGGAAAAATTTCTATTGTTAGTGGTTCAGTTCGCTGATCAAACCAGTTGAATAAAAACGGAATAGTAATTTGTTTCTTTAAGTTCTTACAACTAAAAAAAAAAGAAAATAATATTAATATCAGAGTTACCAAATTAGGTTAAATAAGGAACTACAAAGAACTTTTTTTTTAAAATTATGATTTGATCAATGATAGCAAAATCGTTTGGGGAACCGTTTCCGGCAGCTCCGGTGGCGACTGAGCTGATACTCGTTTGGGGCACCGTTTCCGGTGGCTCTGATGACGACTGAGCTGATACTCGTTGGGAGAACCGTTTCCGGCGGCTCTGAGGACGACTGAGCTGATACTTGTTTGGTGCTGGTTTTACTCGTTCCGATGATCGAGCAATAATAGTTCTTCGTGAGGGGAGACAATCACAAAAGAAAAAAGACTTACCAGCCGACCGTTACATAGGAAAGGTGAGAGGAAGAGCTGTAATTTTACTGTCTTTAAGATCTTCGTAAAGCATCTGCATCACAGTCAGGTATCTGGCCATGGGCAAACTCGCGACTCAGCCCCACACCAGGGAAATGAACATTTGCGGTGGCTTCCCGCTGCTTTGCTCAACGAATGCGGTGATGTGACGAAAGCCCCATAACCCGTAAAATCTCTTCCATATTAATGGTTGGAGTAAACAGGAAAAATCTTTGAAAAATCCCACGCAGCCGGATGGTAGGGAAGGGCAAAAAGAAACCACACTAGGGAAGCGCGCCAAACCTAGAGGGCGCTGACCGGGAATTGTTTTTGTTGTTATTTTTGGAAAACATTTTTGTTTTCACAACCCTGATGAAATGGGACGTTTCCGATATTTTTTATAATCTCGTTGTTGCTTTTTTGCCTTATCCCTTTACAAGGATAATTTCTTAATGTTCGAGTTCTTTTCACCCTGAAGGCTGCCCGCTATAATCGTAGTTACCTTTTCGGTCAGCGAAAGAATCATCAGTTCGCACCTCTTCCCTTTCTTTCCACAGGTGGTTTGGGTGACAGCCACTTTACCTTACCTGGTTCTCGTCGTGCTGATGATCCGAGGCTGCACCTTACCTGGATCTCTCGACGGCATAGTCTACTACCTGAATCCTGACTTCAGCAAGCTGCTGCAAGCAAGTGTAAGCAATTTTAAAATGGTCTAGCCCAACGCAGAAAGAGGGGCAGATAACTGCACAAGGTTCGAGTAAAATGTCTGGATTCAGAACGTAGAAATGAAACTGGTTTATCAAAGAGAAATAATTCGACTAACACTAGACAAATATCGTACATCAGTGAAAACCATCCGAACATTTTACACGAGGTTTATGAATATGGGCAGTCGCCGCTAGACATTTAAAAAATAATACATGCACGTCTTGCCTGTTTGACCATATGAAATAGTTCGAGACCCGTCGCGGATCAGACAACTGCTCTAGGACCGGCCGACATATCCGACGTCCGAATATCACTGCTGTGGAGTTCGCTCGGTACAGTTGTAGAGGGGCGAGAGGGGATGGTGTCGGTGTGGGTTTGTCTCAGCTTCGAGAGTAGCCAATCGCCTTCTTGACGCTTCTGTGTAGTAGAAGGCCGATCAGATAAAAGGTCTCGATGACTGCATCCTCGGACAATGGGTTGGTTTCTCTGGGCAGATTTGAAGAATGAATGTAGACTTGTGGTAGACCTTTTCGCGTGATCGTTCGACGGTAAAACTATCTAGATTTGTGTCTTCTGAGTTATAAAAGAAAGCGATTTAACCGTTGCCAGCGCAGATATGATTCATAAGGAAATATATCCGAGTACTTTAATAAATTTCCACGCGCGTTGTGAGTAGATCCAGACTTTTGACCTGCCGTGTGTGTACTCTCCTTCACAAACCAGTCTCATTAGAGCGACCAGTCTTTTGTGACGGAGCCATGCAGACACTAGAGTAAAAGCTGCCTGTATTTTACAGAACCGCTTTGTTGTTAGAAGTAGCCGTTTAATGTAGTTCTTGGAGGAAAAGATTCAGGGTTTAGTTACAGATATTTATAACAGAAGCAAAGTTCTGTTCTTCTTTCCTTGTGGGATAATTTTACTGCACTTTGGCGATTACTTCTCATTTCTGAATATCCCGTTTACTGCTACAAGCATTTGCATGATTAGCCAACCTAACAAAGTACGATTTTCCTGTCCGCTTCCTTTTGTTTTTAAAGTACGAGTTTCCGTTGATATTAACATAATTTCCTTCTCAATTGCATTTTTACCTTTTGGATTACAAGGTATGGATTGATGCGGCTGCACAGATCTTCTTTTCTCTGGGTCCCGGATTTGGTGTACTTCTGGCACTTTCAAGTTACAACAAATTCAACAACAATTGCTACAGGTGAGAGGCGGCTCGTGGCCGAATGGCGTCTTGTTTACTCCGTCTTGGGTTTTCTGCAGTTTAATTAATCCGAAAAATTACCCTATTTTCAATGGTTGGGGGGGGTTCCCAGTCGCCGATCTTTTGAAAATGCATCTGCTTAATTCGACAGGAAAATAGTTCACACCTGGAAAGTACTGGATTTTTTTTTACAAAAAACGCAATTTACCTGCCAACGAGTCCCTCTGGAAGACCTGGTAAGGAATGTTTGTTCGTTTGCTGTTTCACTTAAATATTTTTGTTAATTAAAACGCCCGAAACAATGGTTCCTTATAAAAAAAAAAACATTTTTAACGACCACGTGACCTAAGATGGTTTCATGTGGCGCCCTCTCTTCGAGTGAACGATATGGCGACCGCTCGTGGGTCCGCAGAGCTGGTTCCAGAACTGTATGGTGGGAGCCATTCTACTTACACTATCACGAACCCTTCCGTGTGCCATCGGCATTCGCCGGCGAATGCTTTCTCTGTTCTGAAAATAACGAAAAATCCACTCTTTTCAACAGTTACCACACTGACACTATACTTTAAAGCGAAACGAGCAGAGGCTTTTAATACTGAAGATAAAGTGTTTACTCGCTTATCCAGCCAGCTCAGTGCCCTCCCGAAGTTTCGGGGTATTGACGCCTCTCCGGGTCGTCCCGAGAGACGGCGATTCAGCCTTAGAAATTCTACTGTTGGTTTTCCTGTTTTAAAAGCATCTCATCGGTGCTGGGACTAGCGCTTTCCGCCCACCCAACAGAGCCCGTCTGTCTTCGGCGTATTTCAGACGTTCTCTGTAAGCACATTATGGTAGTTGTTCTCGCTTGACACCGTACCGGTTTAGAGATGGTAGGAGGGACTTACTGTCTTTGAAGATATTTACATGGCAGGGTATTACATCAACCGTAAGCAGGCATTTAAGTTGATTTCCCATAATCCAGCCAACGCTGCAATAGCGTTCGTGGCTTCATTTAAATTTCTTTCTGCTGCAGAAGTTTTGGAGTCAGAGGCTCAAATAACAACACCATCGGTGTAGAAAGCCATATCAACACCACGCATGCAGTGTTTGAACTACTGGCATAAATATTTAAAAGGGGCAGGATCACCTTTGTGTAGCAGGCCCTCGGTTAAAATGAGGCACGGTCCACCAATGTACACCTAAAGATGTAGCACTGGTATTGGCTAATTACTAACTTAATGAGAGGCGTCGAGGCTCCACACACTTTTCTGAACTTAGTTCTACGGACACTGGAATGTATCTTGGACAGACCGTGAGAACCACACCAGATCTAGCTGTCCTGAATCTTGCCTGTGCTTGTGTAACAATATTTTGAAGTTGTAGCCAGCCACCATATTTTTTTTCACATTTCGTTCTATTAATCTGCCAGTGAGGAATATTGGTTACAGCTCTCTGCTTCATTTCTTTACATTTCCTTTTTTTTTAATTTGAATAATAATGGCTTTTTCCCTCCAACATGGGCTTTTTAAATTGAACTTCATAATCTACTGAAAACCTGAATTACCTTTTATTTTCTTTAGACAATTTTACAATCATTTCATCTTTGATCCCGTCAGGTCCTCGGCTTTCTGTACACCTTAGGCACTGAAGTGCTGAAGTGGTAAGGGTAGGTCCGAATGTCCACCCTCCTGGGATAGCAGGGGCATGGCACCAGCAGCTGCATCCTGGGAGGGTCTGATCAGTCGAGCTAAATCCCACTTAAGGCGATACCAAATAAAGGGAAAAAACAAACAAACAAAATGGATCCTAAACTTAACCCGGAAACAAGAAGTGGAAAAAAAAAATTCTACCCGATATTTCGGATTAATTTAACTTTATTTCTTTATTTCAATAAATCTTTTTTAAAAAAAAATGATTGATTTGATAATATTCTAAATACCAAAAGATAAATTATCTTTAGAATTTTTTTTTTAAAACGTACTTACAAATTTATTATTTTATTGTTAGTTTATATCTATTTACTAATTCTATTTTTCAGGTGTATTGAATGTAGAGTAGAATTCAGTTGTATTTAGAACCAATCAGTGGAAGACACGTAATTTACAAAAGCTCCATTAGGTATTAGTCACAGAGACAGACAGACAGATTCAGGTGTTCTTACATAGGTATCGCACTACCCGGGAACTTTTCCATCTTATCCTCCAGGGACGCCCTCGTGACGAGCGCCGTCAACTGTTGCACGAGCTTTTTGGCGGGGTTTGCTGTCTTCTCCGTTCTTGGCTACATGGCGCACGTGCAGAACAAAAGTGTCAAGGACGTCTCCAGGGAAGGTAACCCATCTCCGTTGTTTGTTTGTCGCCAGGTATCTGGAAACTACTGAGAAGAAAATATACACTCTTTTTTTTCTTCTTTCTTCAGCCAGAATTATGTATAAGTTGACGGAAAACGGTAGCATTTAATCATTAACAGATGTAAGCATTGATACGAGCAGAGTTATAATTCTATATTCCGCTAAACATCGCAGAACTGTTCGAAGAGGAGAAAGCGCCGTCAGGCTCTTGGGAGGTGGAAGCGGACCACGTGACCTGGACTTCAGATTTTGCCAGTACTAGCCGAGACGTCACTGCTGGCTGCAAAAGAACGAACTCGCTGACGCTGAGAGCAGCATCCCCTTTTTTTTAAAAAAAAAAAGTTCTTTGTGTTTTTTTAACTGCTCGCCAGATCTCTAAATCGTTCCACACTCTTTCACGTTCACTGTAATAATAAGGTGGTGCGTGACACACTAATTAGCAAAATGTACCCAGAAGAAAGAAACATCAAAAGTTTACGTTAGCATCCCGAATTGTATTTCAAAAAGTAATCAACTCCTCGTATCAGCGGTTTTTGTATAGTGTCAGTTTTTGACAAATCCTGCAGCGGGCACTGCTTGGTTAAGTTACAGATAATTAATAACGGAAAGTATTTATTCTCTTTGTCACTGTTTCCGAGGTTTTCCCGTTTTTTTTTTTGTTTTTTTTTTTACCTTTACGTTGTACACGTGACCTAAATCGGTCTCGGATCCACAACTTGCTGGCTGCTATGGTTCCGGCTAACACGGTACCTTACTGCGCCCCTACTCCTGGGAAAGCCTGCTTAGCAAACTACCCGGATTCATGCCAAGTTTATTCACGAAAAAGCGCGGAAAAGAACAAGTAACTCACAAGAACAAAAAAAAGAGAGAAGACAATGAATATCGGTGAATGCAAGGCTGGAAAGTACTCTCTGCGTCGGCTTAGGTACAGATCCTTAGATGACTTAAGCCTGACATCACACGACGGATGTCTAAATCAGATCCCGTCTCTCTCTCTTCATCTCTCTCTCTCTCTCTCTCTTCATCTCTCTCTCTCTCTTCCTCTCTCTCTCTCTCTCTCTGACAGCTAAAGCGGACTGATTACGGGGCCAGCTCCACAGGTCCACAGGGAGCCACTAGGGGAGCACTCCAGGGTTAAAGGAGGATTTACTGATCTATGTTCTGAAATTGTTTATATGCGAAAAAACAAAAAGCAACAAAATAAGAAATTTTTTTTGCAGAAATTCTACAAAAATCCAGAGGGACAGAAAGATAATAATAACAATCGAGAAGCCAGGGAGCGCATCGAGAGTGTCCATGTCGCCGACCCCCCGTTGTTTTCCAATCTTACCAAGATCCCTCCTGAACATAACCCATTAAACCGATTTACTCTCGCTACCAGTCCGTCCGTATGGATTTTCTCCAGATACTCTATCTTCCTTTCACAGTTAAACAGGGGAGTTCTGTTATTGGACTTTCCACCAACGGAGGTGATAAGTCTGTGGTCTGCCCCATATATTAGCACCAGACCAAATCATAGAGCACGATCGGGAATCTCTGTGTTCGAATAAAATAGAATCTCTTTGTTTATTTATTCATTTTCAGACGTTGGATTGATATTCATCGTTTATCCCGAAGCTGTTGCGACGTTAAAGGGATCGGTGTTCTGGGCCATCATTTTCTTTATCATGTTGACGACCCTTGGTCTCGATACCACGGTAATGGCGTTTATCTGTAATATAAATATGTATTTACTGTTACAGTGTGTGTGTGTGTGTGTGTGTGTGTGTGTGTTGTGTGTGTGTGTGTGTGTGTGTTCATAAACATCGTGAATAATGATGGAACTGTAGCTTTGTGCAAACACTGTAGACTAATGATAAATGCACAAACCCCACAGCATGCAAGATACGCGATTTCCTCCTCTCCTCTCTACTGCTTCAGAATTGGTGATTTCCGCTAATCTTGCCTCCGTGTTTGTAGTGGTGACATTTAAAAAGTTTACCGTAATTAGGCAATAAAGTCAAGTTTGTTGTTTTTTTTTTCAATTACTCCTGCCCTTAGACACAGAATCGTTTGCGACTTGTGTACTTGTTCTTTACCTGAAAAATCTCAAAGTTCCATCTCCTTTCATCCTTAATGTCATCTAAGTACCATAATGTTTTGACCCTCTGTGACAGCCAGCAAAAAATAAAAACAAGGGTAATTCTTCACTCGGGGAATGGCTTGTAGAACTAATTATTTCTTCTTTTTAAAATCCTGACAGCTAATAAAATTAATTTAAAAGGCTTCTATGGTATAAAACTGGGAAAAAAAGAAACTTTGTAGGGTAGCTTAAGTTAAAAACAATTAAAGAACAACATATCATTAGTTAACCTGTCAATTCTGCAAAATTGCCAGGAACTTTTAATATCAACATTTAATTTTTAGAAATGAAAGATAAAAAAACATTATGTATATTTCAGTTTGTTTTTTCATGACTAAGAAGTGATTTAAATCGTAATATCCGAAGCTGTTTTCTACAGCTCTTGTAGTATGAATTCATGGAGCCACGGTCCGGATTAATGACCAACAAGTACTTGGTTTCTTTTGTCTAAGTAGGATTTTCCTGAAAACTCGGTTTCCTTTGCCGCTGATGGGAAATGTTTACACCCGGAGCACTAACAACAAGAGTAACGTTTACCCAATTTAATTTATTCAGTTTTCCCCCCTTAAATGTGTATTAATCAAAGTTTTTAAATTGTCGGATAAAGTCGGATTATTTCGTAGACCTTATCTTAGTAAAAGAGCGATTAATAAATACTTTAAAAGAAAAAAAAAAAACAAGACCGAAAGGAAACTTTCTGTATAGCTTGCCTGTTGACCAATCAGTGCTCTCATAACATTCAGTTGACCAATCAGTGCTCTCATAACATTCAGTTGACCAATCAGTGCTCTCATAACATTCAGCTGACCACAATCCGCGTCAAACTTGTAAACTGTCCGTTACGTGAAAAGCGTATAAACTGGCTGTTTCTTTTTTTCAGTTTGGTGGCCTGGAGGCGATTTGTACTGGTATCCTGGACGAGTGGCCCTACCTGAGGAAGAGACGAGAACTGTTCGTGGGTGGACTTTTGGCTTTCTGTTTTCTGGGCGGACTGGCCACAACCACTTATGTAAGTAAGCTCGGTTTGTTCGCATTAATATAAACTTAGAAACCTGCTCACGGACATCTCTTTCCATTGGCCGATCAAAATGCAATTTTTAAAAATCGTTTAGGACATAGAAATGCTTGCGACGATTTGTAGTCGAAATCCGTCTCATGCTGGAAATTTGAGCTTCCTTTAAACAAACCAGTGCCATGGCCGGCGGCCCTGTTAGGCGCGTAACCTTGAAGGTGGTCCACGGGCGGGGGATCTGGGAAAGGTTTCTTATCTGTCGATGGCTGTAAAACGTCCACACAACGCCACGCTGCAGAAGTCGATTTATGTCCCTGCTTAGCTCTGAAAGAGCCCCGGTTAAAAGTCCTGTCTGTTGAAGACGGCACAGGTCCTGCTCTATAACTGGCAGACGATTTACAGACAAAAATCCAGAGTGACAATGATTACCGCCCCTGTTTATTTCAGAACACCAGTTTTCTTCGTATTGCGTTTTGGGACCATTTTGTAACGAATTTCATAATTCCCCCCTCCTCACTCAGCCTTTAGATTTAATAAAACACGATTATTTTTGTGGTTATTTAAATGGAGACATGAGTAATAATGTAAGTTCTGTTTTATTGGAAGGCAGATGCTGACTACAGCCAAAATGTCAGGATCGTTCTAAAGAGCAAAACGGTTAGTGGCGTTGAAAGAGTTAAAGGAACTTCTGGGGTTACTTTGATTTGTAGCTGGACGCACCGGGAGTCAAATTAAAAATAAACGTGTAAAGTGACCTTTAGGAAAAAGGGTGTGATTCCGTCTTAAATGAGTATCAGATGTCGCTTAATGACGTTATTAGAAAACAATTTGTTCTGGTTAGGGATCGCTCGATTGGTAGCTGTTACTATTATGAAAAAAACAACAACAACAAAAAAGACACCGACCCCCAACTCCGGTATCGATCAGCAGCAGTTCTGGTTATCATGGTGATGAGCTTACGGTGAAAACAACCGGAGCAATTTAAATTAAAACCGAAAATAGGCATTGAGAGAGTGAGGTTGGGCATGTTTTCTTTCTTTTTTTTTTACGGGAGTGCGAGGTAATTTAGGAGCCAGCAGCCTGGTAAGACCCTTTAATTTGGCGGATTAAGTGGAATTTCCTGGCGCGGTGATCTCTCCTGATTTCATTGTAATCGGTCCGTGAGCGCGAGAGGAGAAGGACAGCAAGCGGCGCGGTAATGCCAGGACACAAAGATCTGATTGCATTCTCTGAGTAATTTGCAAAAGTCCTGAGGGCCGCTTACGTCCATAGAACGTTTTCATTAGCCGCCTAAACGCTTCCCGTGCACGTGCGGGCACGGACGCGGTTTCGTCCGCGTCCCAAGCCGGTTTGCGATCACAGCCTCCCCTCTCCCCACCTCTACAAATGAATCTGAATCGTTGTTGATTCGAGGTCAATAAACCTTTACGACCCATTATGAAAATGTGCTACACGTGCGAAATTGACTCAGTTCTCTGCGCGAAACAGCCAATTAAAAGTTAATGGGAAAGTCACGTGACTGCTTCAATTACCTTTCTTTAAGGAAGAAACCCTGTCAGGAGAGATGTGCGCTCCTGTTTGACGGTCCGGATGTGTGTGTGTGGGGGGGTCGATAGATCGATAACTGAGCGGTCGGAAACTAATAACCGTCGATAGGACAAGGGACGAAAAGCGGCGTTTCGTTGGCAGACGGCATAAAAGACTTCCACTATTCTTCGCCGACATGAGGGCGAAACTCTCACGAAGATTTGCCGGGGGGGGTTAGTGACGGACAAAACACAGCGGAGGTGAACTCGGCCGGCACCGATGAGGATGGCGGTGCCGCGGGAGTACAGCGAAACTTGCGGCGAATTCGGTGGAGGAGAAAATCGGCTATTGATGAAGCGCAGTGATTTCAATCGATTTTCTCTTTTCGTTTCTTTTTTTACACTCAAACAATTCTAATACAACGTTAGAAATAAACTTTCTTCATCTGTGCAAAGCGACCTAGCTTTATCGACACGGTGCAGACCGTGTCCTGCCCCTCTACACGTGTTTTCCATTAAATGATTCATTAAAAAATGCTGATTTTCAATTGGAATTTTCCTTTTTTTTAATCTAAGATTATTTGGGCTGAATAGAAATGTTTTAAAACTACAGGCGAGTCAACCTTACATTGTCTGCGGAGGCATAATAGATCTGAACGTTTTTATTATATTTTTAAATTCCAGTTCTCCTCGGATTATCTCATCTCCGGAATGGAAAACCGAGATATCGCAGTCTGTTTTTTTTTAAAAAAATAAGATTTAAACGATAATCAGACAAAAGCCTGAACTGCACCCATTAATTCAAATATATTATATTTATTTCTTCTTCTTCTTCTTTAAATTTAAGAAAAAGTATCACACTTGAAACAGTTTCCTCCTCGCGGAGTTCTTCTCAGGTTCTTCCGACAGGTTTCTCGGACAAATGAAACAAATTCCCTCCCAACCTTTAGATTTCAGTGCCATTTTCCGTTACAAAGCCGTGACGTCACTTTTTGTGTGTGTGTGAAGTGACACAAAGAATGCAGTAGACGGTTTGGTTATTGTCGTAAACGTGAAAGTTTGAACGGATGCGGGGGCTGAGTTGCCTTCATTGTTTTTATTTTGAGTGATGGCGTCCGCGTCACTCCACCTGTCCGAAGTGACGCGAGAGCCAACTTCCTTTGGTGTACGTTCGCCGCCTAATTCCAACCGACCGAGAGACCCGTCTGCTGCTATTCATTTGGGACGGTTAATGAGCGGTTTTAGCTCTTGGGGATTAACTAATACAACTCGGGAGATTAAACGTGGCTTACAAACTCATCCATTCGCCATCTGGCTAGAGGGGAGACTGGCTAATGCATCTTTCTGATAGGTCGCGGTAAACAACGCAACATTTGCATGTGAAGCTTTGCAACTTGGTCGGACTGGTATATAACGGAAAAGAATCTGCGTGTATCACTTCCACGTCTTCTGCAAAGATACAAAAACACAGGGAGGCTACAAGACGACGGCTAAGGCGGACTGCCATTTAAAAAAAAAAAAAGAAGAAGCGAGAGAGAGTTTCCGCGCTGAAGCCTTCCTGCCCGAAACATTTTTCTTAACATTTTTTACTTCGTTTATTTTGTTTTGTTTTACTTAAGGAGGCAAACTGCTTTTAAATCCCGCCCCATCTTTTGATGCGTAATGGGACAGCAAGGATGTGATGATCCAAACCTCGCCAACAGCTTCTGGTGTTTTTATGCCATTGGCTAATTTGGTGACGACCCGTAATGACGGAACTGGGAAATACAAGCGTCCGCGTGCTTTATTAGGTTTATTGTTTAAAATGAAGGGGGTGCGGGGGTTTTGTCCTTGGTTTTTCTAGGACTGAAGCTTATTATTATTATTATGATGTATTATTATTATTATTAGTATTATTATTATTATTATTATTTATTATTATTTTATTATTATTATTATTATTATTACACTTCCAATTATCCAAAACGTCTTCTCCTACAGCGAGGCCGTGAATAGAGAACTCGGTAATTAAAATGTAAGCTGGTTCAAAATCAATTCTGGTCTGGTTCCGTTTATTTCAGGGAGGAATCTACGTGGTTCAACTGC